>PNEQ01081348.1:0-27088 GCA_003012365.1 Medauroidea extradentata | reverse complement strand
TCATAGAAAATACTGCTGTTCAACAAATTTCAAGTTTAATCACCAGAGATGTTCTTAACATTATCTAAGCAAGTAAATAATTCTACACAAAATTTAAATGTTGCAGTATGTTTACTAATTTTTGAGTTTTTCATCATATTGCTTTTGTTGGCATTCTTTTCTGTGTGTTCTAAAACCCTAGGATAACTCCTCCCCCTACAGCCCTTGAGCAAACATTTCTTTTATCAAAATATACACTAAAGGAAAGTAGGCTGATTAGTTCTGTATGGATCTACTTGTTTTTAATGAAATTTGTTGCAGAAATGGACCTCTTTTCAGCCAAGCAAAATTTAAAGGAGAAAATTAAAAATTAATTGAAAATGTTGATAATGTAAATTCATAATTAGTATGTATATTATTTATTGTGAATTCTTGCTCTATGCAATACTCACGTCAGTATTGACCAATATTTTCGTCAGTAACAAACATTTACGTGTATAATATCGAATGCATTTATACTAAATGTTTCACTTTGGTATAAAATTCATGTATCTCTTATTTTGTAGGCAGAAATGTAATCATTGTGTTGAAATGCTCATGAACGCGTTGTAAAAGAAAAGTTCAGTTCTAATTTTTTTCGGCAAGATGAATGATACGAAGGGACTGTTCACTGATTTACTAGAAGGAATGAGGATTGAGTCATATATAAATGCAATGAGACTCGCGCCCTTTCAAACACACGTCAACGACGGTAAGAATTTTGGAAGTTCCATATGACATTCATAAGACTGGTGCCCTTCTTACTGTTGTTCACTAAATCATTTTAATGGGCACACGTCATTGCGAAATAAAACCCACAATAAAACAAAAACCAATAAAGGAAAGCCAGTATTAACTGTTGTCAACAACTACATTATAGACTGTTCACGATAAAGTGATAACATTTGTAACATCCGAAAACTTCCGTGGAACAAAAAAAAAAAAACAAGTGTAAACATTCCCCCACTCAAAACTTTGAACATATTTGGGCAAAATAAAATACCGTTTTTGGATACTAAAAATGTTGGCGAGTGCTCAGTTCACAGCGAACAGACTATACATACATACAATTCTGTAAATGGATAGTCGTATCCAGATAGTCAACACACAAAAAAAGAACAACAACACAAATTAATTACGGAATAGAATGTAGTCGTATCCGGAAAGAAAAGGAAAAAAAAAACAATAAAACGACAGCATAAAGTGCATGAAAACTGGCCGCAAAAATGTGTCTTATTGTTCTTTTTTTGTCGTCTTTCTAGACACGACGACATGTAATTCCGGAATTATACACAATATGTGTTATATGTTTGTTGACAATAGTTAATGCCAGTTTTTTTTATAATGATTTATTCGGCAACTCGGCAACATTCGCCCGCGGGGGCGTTTATTCATAAAAATGTTTTTTTTTGTAATACTAAAACATTGTATAAGTCGTTCAAAGGTTACAAAAAATATGCTGGTCAGTGTTCACAAGTTGAGCAGCAGAAGAAAACAGGAAATAGTTTTTCGAACGGTTTAGCTAAAGAAGTGAGAATGCGACAGTTTACATAGATTATTTCTCAAGATATCGACGTTGTTGTGCCTTTCACGCCAACCTCCAGGTCTGCGAACATCTGCTAACTGTGTCGATAGTTGGTTGCTGGGGTCTGCGATCTGCTCTCATCTGAAGATATCCAAAGAAGATCGAGGCACGAATGTGTATCTTCTCGTCCTTGGATGGCCACAAGATGGAGACACAAAAGAAAATGTTACTTACGAGGTTTTTCGAGTACATTTGAGATGTGCCTGTTTCATTTATCATGAAATCGCAATACTGAAAGATACAACGATACTCAAAAATAATTTTTTTTCTTTACAACATACATAATCTGCTAGTTCTTTGCGAACGGACATCTTGACTTTGACTTTAGGTTTTCAGTTTATCGGAAACTTAGTAAAGGCTGCTTGACTTTAGCTTAGGCGACGTGCATTGTGTGAGACTCCATAAGAAGCCATGTAAGCTGTCGTAAAGTCGAGTGCTAAAGTTTTCAACTGTGTAACTGTCTTAAGGCCGTGGGCACAACAATGTTGATATCTTCATCAAGTACCGCCAACGGCCAAACAAAACACAACAACTAGTCTAAGAGCCAGTGGCCCGCAGACAAACACATATTTTAGGAAAGCCTAAAATTTACCTCAGTTACTCTATTGTACCTACCATTCATTAGATCAGCTAAGCCCGGTCGCGGTAGGGTCAGTGTCACTCAAATGTGACAGGGGTGATAATTTGACGAACTAAAAAGTATTTTAGGAATGATGTCATTTTGATATGTAAAAATATAGATTTGTTAGATAAAATTGAAATGGCAGAAGACTACCACGGTTATGACGTCACTGTAAAATCTTTGAAAAAAAGAGAAAAAAAAGGAAAGGCATATTACGAAACTTGAAATTGAAATATGTTATTCTTGATAGTTTAACGTCGTCCTAAAATGAAAACCTTGTACCTCAATTTTTTCTCAAAAAATTATTTTTTTTTTTCGATTATTGGAATGAAAACATCTCATCTGTTATTGTGGTTACAACATTATGTTTTGCTTTGTGCTGCATTATATTGGAAAAATATAAAACCTCGTATGTCTTACAAACGCCATTTTAAGAATAAAAACATGTGCATCGGCGCTACTTCATGACGAGTTTTAAATTATAGTTTCTATGTTTTACACATCAGGAACAAATTATAGTACCAACACTGTTACATTAAAATAATAAGATATTCAAACAAGATTTACAGACAGTTTTTTGCTTCTCCTGAAATAATGTGGTTTCTCTGACACACGAGGTTTTCATTCTAGGCCGACAGTAAGACTGTTATATTGCTCTCACTCTCGAGTCGTTCTATCCGCTCCTTCCTCTTCTCTTCCTCCTCGGCCAGCTTGGCAGACGTCTTGACGCCCTCGCCTGACTTCTGTGTCTTCTCCATGATGGCGCAGGCCCGCAGAACGAAGGCGGGCACCGTCTCTTGTTTCTCCTGCCGTGGGATGTCCACCAGCGTCCAGTACTGCGTCTCCAGGCGTATCACCTCCTGCTCCAGCACACATCACCAGCTTACAGCTACGTTCCTACTTCATGCTGGAATCACAATAGCGCTACAGACGCGACGCGACACTAACCATTCTCGCTATTGCGAACACCTGTTACTCTACCGCGCGACACGTACAAAGAAAAATAATGTGAATAGTTCCTTGCCACTACATGCTAACTTTTAGTTCGAAAGCCATAGATGTTTACAGTGAGCGAGAGATCTTGGTCAGCGCTTAACATTGAGGTTTTTTACAGCTGGTGAGGGGTGATATGAGGTGAGTATGGAGCAGTGTCGGAATGAAGAGGCGGGAGAAACGGAAGATCCCCGAGAAAACCCGCCGACCAACGGCACGATTCCCACATGCGAAAATCCGGGGAACGACCCCGCCGGGAATCGAACCCAGATCGCCTTGGTTGCAGGCGAGAGGTAACAGTATTTCAGTTTTTGTTTCCGTGTATTTATAAAAAAATAATAATACCCACTGACATATACAAGCGAAATTGAAATCACGTTTTCATAAAAAGGTTGTGATTTACCAGCTTACCACTTTCACCAACATTTGGCCACAAATTAAATTACTTATTTTTGCTGTGTCTGCGACGCGAATAACATAGATATGTTTTGTATTCGGGATTCGCATCGCGTACGCAATTTTTGTCGCGCTGACGTCACAGAAACCTCGGCGCTGATTGGTGGACACATTTTGTTAATTGCGTAACGGCATTCGCATTGGATCTGTCGCGCTATTGTGATTCCAGTATAAGGCGTTCAAACAGTAACCTAAGTACCGACAAGAACTTCTCCACTTATCTCCAGACTTACATTAATGAGCTTCTGGCACTTACATGCGTAGTAATGATTACATCACGTTCTGAGAGTTCCTGTTCAGAACACATTAAATATACAAAGCTGTCAATAGGTGCTACCGTTCACTCAAAACAATGTTGTTTTTAAACGTAATTTGTTAAGCACCGCTTCTAAGTTTTAAGAATTTTCGGAAGTGGTGAAAACGCCATTGTCAGTGAAGTTGGTCAAATAATATTTGTAATGAAATAATATAGTGCCTTCTGCACGCAGAAAACTTAAATAATACATTTAGTAAAATAAACCAGACGTAAAAGAGTTTTAAAAATTAATGTATTCAACGAGGAATGCACAACATATTTTTCTCTAGTTTAATACCGAGTTCATACTATTTTCTTAGAATTCTAGTAAAAAATAAATTATTTACGAAATTACACTTTTTAGATAAGTTTCAAATCATACATTTACGGATCATCACATTTTAGACTTATTGAAAGTCACAAATATATAGAATATCATTTTCAAGACCGACATCCAGCCATGTTTGTACATTTATACTAAATACTTTATGTTGTATTGTGGAATTACTCAACGTAAGTGCAAGCCGCAAAAAAATACCCGAAGCATCGTAGAAAATTACTCGTTTAGTGCAGCAATCTTACGACATTAAAATAGCAGCGTGTGGCTGACCCTAAAATACTTGTTTAACAAATATTATTTCACAATGTTTTCCCGACTTCAATAACAGTGGCAATTTCACAACTTTTGAAAATTATTAAATCTTTGAGGGGGTGCTAAGCAAGTACTATTTAAACAACAACACTAATTAGAATGAACGAAAGCACCATGACTTTGTTTATTCTATGTTCTTAAGATGATCTCTTAGAACGTGATGTATTCATTTCAGTATTTTTAAAGGCAAATGATCGTAAATGTGAGCTATTCAAGTACAGAAACCTGAAACGAAAGTACAAGTTCTGTCGTCAGCTGTATGTATGTAGGAGTGTCATGGAGGGGAGAGGAGCTATTATAAATATTTTCACACAAACTGAATTTGACTTCGTATACTGTAAAACAAAGTAAGTCACAATGTTGTTTACAAATCCTAATAAACGCAAAAGCCTTTTTTTTTGTTTTCAAGCAAGTTAAATACCATTAATAATAAGTTAGCAATAATTGTTAATATCAGGATAAGACCAACTAAGAACATGACTTTTCTTGTCTACATATATGTATTATAGCATTCAAAAAAAAAGTAAGGTAAGGTCACAGAATATATAAGGAGTTATTTACCGTGAGGTGAGATTATTTATCGGAGTGATTCAGTCTCTCTGTCTTCTCTGATAGGAAAGCCAATGAATAATTCTTATTTTTATATTAAAATACTTACATTATTAGTCAAGCAGTGACGCAAGTAAATGATTTGGTTTTTAGTAAATTTTTTTAACGCTTGTGTTTATGTAAGTAGAAAATTATAAATAACATGTAATGCTTAGTCAACTGGAAGGAAGAAACGTAAAGTTCGAATGGTACGTGTTAAAAATGTTAAATTGTAAAAGGACGAAATGTGAATTGAAAAAAATAATAACTGAAACTCCCTAATTTACAGTAGGCACTGAAATGTATTGTATTTTACGCACTCCCTCCCACTTTGAGATAAGGCGAAAGTGAAGATATTCAACCGCAATTTATTAAATTTGCATGCAGGGCTGTTTAAAAAATAGCCTAGTTTGTATTTTATTTAAAATTTCAATAAACACGTGATTAGTAGTGATGTGTTAAATTTTTAGATATATTAACATACAATAATTATCGTATGAGTAGGTTAACTATTTGAGGTAGTACAGTTACGTAATCCACCGTGGCAGAACAGCGGGATGCATCTCATTACTTGTCTGGGTTCATGTCACCAAATACTTAAGTTTTCATTCTAGTAAATTATATTTTTAGTCAACTCTTGTAAAAGATCAAGAGACAGTTTGTTTTCTTGTTCACAATTTTTTGGTATTTAAAAATAAATAAAACAACTGGGGATGACGTATGTCTTGTTACGAAAATAAATCTAATAATGTATATGATTGATAAAATAAAATGTAATATCTTACAGTTATAAAAATATTAGCAGTAAGTGGTTCTGCCATTAAAAAAAATCACGCCATCCTAATTATGTATGGCAAAAGTTATGAATAATGCTCCATATACCTCTGTGCTGTAGGTTTTGTACGCTTTCAAGAGGACGCGAGTGTTTTACAAACACAGAAAATGTCAGTGAATCACTACAGTTGAGCGAGTGCTGGGACGCTGTAGGGGTCGCGAGTAAAACATTATGATACATATTTTGTTGAATAAAATTGAAGTGATTCACGCAGTGAGTGTTTGAAATTTGCATAGTAAAAATTCTAATACTAAATATCCCCAAATCAGTACTAAATGATAACTGTTATTAATTTAAGATATTACATTATTTGTGATTTAAAACGACTTATCATGAAGCGACTGAATTAGTATTGTTTTTGCAGTGTTAGTTTTTGTATTAAAACGATTTTAATTTCTGTGCTTTGATTTTTATATTAAGTTCTTGAAAACTTTAATGCTGCAATACAGCGTGGCTTGCATGTCGTACAGTGGAATATTATGAAATGTTTCACATGCGATATTACTTCACAGTAGAAAACACTGACGTTCAACGTTAGACAAAACTATGGACTCAACAAAGTTACAAGAATTTTTTGGTTGCTAATATTATCGCGACTATGGATGAAAACTAATACTGATTTTTTATTAATGGCATCACATCGATGCGTGGTTGTTTCCCAGTGCAATTCTGTTCCGCTATGATACTGTTTCGGATTTGTTCATGAGTAATATTAGGACGTATGTCGTTTAAACATGTAGTGTTATCTTCAATCGTGTAACATGTGAAATTGTTAGAAAAATAAAGACATTTTTGTAACGTGGTAAAATTTTTAAAGATTTCAAATTCTTTGCATTTGTAATAAGACTTTTTTGTTCGCAGTTAGTAAAATTTTTGAAAAATAAAACTTTAACTATTCTCAGTTTTTTGCGTTCTTTCCTTGTGCAATGCGTTATCAGATGCATTTATAAATCCGGCCGTGAGCATAGTTACTTTACGTGAACACATGACAAAAACTCAATAGGCAAATCGCTAATTTTGTGAACACGTATGTGATATTTTCAGGAAAATGACTTGAATTAATGTGAAATTGTTCTAAACACAGATATTACCTTCTCGAGTCGTCAGTATATAGCTATGTTTTTAGACAGTCGTCGTAAACCCTGGCACAAAAATTTAAAATACTTGCAAGCAATTTAATAAATAAAAATTATTTCTTGTGATTCCATAACATAGAAAAGGCCGTCAAAATATAATCGGCATACCAATTTGTTATTCAACTCTGTAGATCATCAATATTTACAATTACATTTTACAGTTATTTACATAAAACCTGAATACTTTCTATGTTTATAAAGTTAGTACACTTCTTTCTCCCTCCCCCTCTCTCTAGTTATCTGATTACCCATGTAGCCTACCTATCTTTTTGGTAATGTCACGTTATTCACTGTAATAGTAGGCATAATATTTTTAACAGGAGATTTAACAACAGGAAATTACAGGTTTTCACATATGTTGCCACCAGCAAACTAATGCATCCTGATGACAATGGAACGGGCGACTGCGTGTTTCTAGCTCTCGCCAGATGCATGCAGCTCCGGAATCGCTAGTAAGACTAAATCAGCTCCCTTTAGTAACTCTATCCCTTTGCTGAGATCTCGGTCTTTTTCTATTGCAAACACCGTTTACGATGGGTAGGCGTCAGCGGTACAAGATATTTTATTGGTCTCCGAATGAACAAACAAACCTGTGGGAAATCTCCTAGCTCCTAGCCTCAGTAGGGCCGGTGTTACGAAGACTTCTATTACGTTGCACTTTCACGTAAGCAGGAAACACATTGACAAACACGTTTGAATGGGACCTATTACGATAATGTTCACTTTTACGTAACGAAAAGCTTGTAAGTGTCAAGCTTTTAAATTAAAGTGATAGCCTACGTGAAAGAAGAGCACGCGATCATCTCGGCCAATCACACTCTAAAATCGAAACTGTGAATATTCACAGTTTCCAAGTGACTTCACGGATTTAGATTGTTGAAACTGCTCCATAGAGAATTAGTGGAAAACTACAAATTGCATTAGCGAAATAAACTCACTAGTTGAATCTGATTTTCCTTAATAGGAAAAGTAACGATTTGTTTATCTAGATGTTAAAAAAAAGTGTTAGTTTTACAATAAATGTAATTCTGCTTTTTGTTTTCTCAACGATGTTATAAGCTGAATATAGGAATGCGCCGAAATAAAAAAAAATAAATAAAACCACGGGATTCGAACCTAAAACTTTTAGCTCATCAGTTCATTCCCGCCATTTTGGAATAATGGAAGTCCTGCTTTTAATTTGGCCTGTACATTTTCAAATGTGCTTTAGATACCGACTTGGCACATGACTTAAGCTTCTTACAGTGTATACAACTGATATATCTTGACTACTATTGCTTACCGGTATACTATATTTGTGACCATCAACAGAAAAAAATAGACTTCCTTCTACCAGAAGGTTACTAGTAAAATATTAACAACTGAAGAAGAATTAACTTGATATTGCTTTAGAAAGTAATATCTGTGCTTTGTCAGGCGGAAATGTGTCGATAAATCTCTTCGTGGAGCTGGCAGAGGAAAATGATGAATTTGAAGATGACTGGTATCTACCTTAACCACTAACCTAATGTGCACAATTGTAAGTAGCTGTCATCTAAGTACATTGTATTATTGTTAAACAGTTATGTGTGTCACCTTTGTACTTCATTTTCTTAGTAGTAAAATCAGGGGTGTCCACCCCCCTCAAACACTATGACTCACTTTTTCCTCTCAAATATTTTATGACACCCTCACCTTTTTTTTTTTTTTTTTTTTTTTTTTGCTGCCACCAAAAGAGAGAATTTTCACATTTGAAGCTATACGTATATATGGTAATAAAATATCACCATAACGCTGATGCTGAGCTGATGCATCATAATGTAATACTTCCGAGTGAGTGAGAGATTTTGGTCAGCGCTTAACATCAATGTCTTCAGCGCTGGTAAGGTGTGACATGAGGTGAGTATGGAGCAGCGCTGGAATGAAAAAGTGGAGGGAAACGGGAGATACCCGAGAAAATCCCGCCGACCAACGGCACGATTCCTCACGCGAAAATTCGGAGACCGATCCCGCCGGGAATCGAACCCGTTCGCCTTGGTGGGAGGCGAATGTCACCGCTGCCCCCACTTACTTCCGAAAAATTTTTACTCCCTTTTTAACAATCCCCCCTCCCTTTTTTTTCACCTCAGAGTACAATTTTTGGAAGACTTACTGTCTTCTGTTGTGTCATGTTATCTTTGCCTGTACTCGATTAATGATTTCCCTACGATGCCCAGACATTGCTTACATGAAGAATCATAATAGGCCACCTTCGTCTATCAGAGTGTTACGTATACGTGAATGTGATTAAGTAGTAAGTGATAGGAGAAAGTGGAGCCATCGTAATCCCGGCCTAAGACGCGGTATCCGGCTCTTAGTTCAATTAGGCCTATATGTTTTTCGATTTAACCTACTCTCTGTCCTCAATCTGTGCTCGCGTTTAGTTCAACAATACCTGCTCTCCATTGCCCTGGTTACACCTTGCACGACAAGACCTAGATATCCCAGTCCTGAAATTTTTACGAACAAAATTATTTAAGCCTTAAAGAGTTCAGAGACGCCTCGTAGTATTATTAAAAAATATTTTGACTACATGCTTTTAGTGATTCTTTGTTTATAAAAAGTTTTGTTAGTTAAACAACTAGACAAAATCACATTTTTTTTTGGTGTACAAAATCTAATTACACAGTAAAGAAAAAAACATAGAATTTTCAGAAGTACTGTGCGGCAGTTTACCGACATAAGTTCCATTTATAATTTTAAAATAATTATTACAGAAACAGTAAAAAGGGAAATCGGTGCCTAAATGATCACTATGTAAGGACGCGGTTCACCAAAGTTTTCAACGTCATTTTTTTATTTTTATATTTGTACCAGCTACTTTTTCTTACTTTAGACATAAATTGTGATTAAATCTTCCTCTTAGGAAATTTTTGTATCTCTTATAGTTTTCGCATAATAATTCGTAAACTTAAAAATTTGCACTTTACGGTTTTATGCACGCCACTAAAACCAACTGACATACCAAACAGAAATATTCACAGTGTATAACAATGTTGTAGGCTATGATTTGACATATATAAAAAATAATAATTATTTTTGTATTTAATAAAAAATGCTGAATTTTGAAATTAAAATTTAAAAATTTAAATAATTATTTAGAAATACAAAATTAAATATATATAAATATGTTATTATGTGTGTCAAATCACAACCTACAACATTGTTATACACAGTGAATTTTTTTCAGTTTGGTTTGTCAGTTAGTTTTAGTGGCGTGCATAAAACCGTAAAGTCCAAATGTTGACGTTTACGACTCATTACGCAAAAAAACTGTAAGAGATACAACAATTTCCTAAGAGGAAGATTTAGTCACAATGTATGTCTAAAATAAGAAAATAATATCTGACACAAATATAAAAATAATAAAATACTTTGAAAGCTGAGGTGAACAGCCCTGTTACATTCGTTCACCAGCTGCCCCCCCCCCCTTCGAAACGTCTTCAGAGACGATGTTGTGTGAGATACCGAACTCCTCGACTGCGCTGGCCATGCTTCAATTAAAAGTTTGCTCAACTTTCCAGTAATTCTATTTCTGGTATAATCCCTTCAACTGTGCCAGTGGGGCTATCTGCGAGTAATATCAGATACCAGACATGATGTACTTAATCCGATGTGTTCTGCCACTTCAAGACTGAGCGTACACATAGCATGTGCTTCATACCTTCCGTATACGACCACACATATACCTCTTTTCGTACATGACCAAGCTCGTTAGTATCATACTTTAGCAACTCTTTTGTTTGGTCTTTTAGTATCTTGTTTACCTATGTTTATTTAACTACTTCGAGAGATTGTATAACGTAAACAAAGGTAGCAAAACAAAACTTAAATAGCATACGCATTTTTATTAATTGTTCTCTTCTGCTTATATTCAAGCTTTAGTTATGTCTCATTTACTCACTCACGTTTCTCGAATTAGGCCAGCAGACAGTTGAATACTTAAAAGATAAGACCTTAAGCAATAAAACAATTTTTGTATGGTTACGGTCCTAAGAGCACTTGAGTCCCTTATTTATTGGTACCTAACATTTACTTCGAACCTGAATTTAATACCGATTAAAGTGGCAGTAACAAATGAATGCGTGATTTTACGTTGATGTAAATTTAATCTCAAGGATTGTCAGTTTACTATATATAAGTACCACACGTTAACTTCCACACTTCAACCTTATAGAAACGCAATTGTAGAAAGAATGGCACTGAAAATAATCCACTTAGTACTGTACAATTATTTAAAAGAAACAACAAACTGTATTATATCTGCTTTAAATAAATGCGAAGTTTAGAAGGTACAATTTTCTGTGTGTGTAAAATATAATTTGTAACATATCTAACTTTCCGTGCTGCAACTATAGTATTGAAGACGCATATTTAAAAAGTCCCCTAAATATTTGAACATTTTTCAACTGACAGTCAATACGAAAAAAAAAAAACTACATACAAAACATTGCACGTCAGTGTGCTCATGAGCATGCAGAACTCAGTGAGCATATGTCCACAGACGCTCCGGTATAGAATTAAAGCAGTCAGATGATGTGACATACTGCGATTAGTAAAACTCACACTGTAAGTATGTTTACACCGACACACGAAACTGAGGTTTCAAGGAAGTGTTTATACCATACGTGAAATGTCAATTAAGGAAACTTAAGTTTGAGTGTGTTGGAAACAACTGCAGATGTCAAAATAAGTGAAGACTTTTTCAGATTTAAACAGTAAAGAAAACAGTAAATAATACGGAAACGGATGAAATATTAGATAAATCACACTCATTTACCTATTCCAGTGGTCAATTTTAGCACATAGCGAACCTATTCGCATTTGTGAAATATTAGTTGCTACTAATTTCTTAACACACAACCGCTACTTATTTCTTAACACACAACCGCTACTTATTTCTTAACACTCAAATTTGTTTATTTATACTGCAGTTATTTTCATACTAAAGTTCAATATGTCACATACTTTTTATTTCCAACACAATACAATATCTTCCAACAAAATACAATAGAACTCGTTTCTGGCCGAAACTGAGGGAAACCTCAGTTTAGCCGGTACACGAAACTTAGCTTTCGTACGTAACTCGAATTACAAACTCAGGATTCCCTCGGAAACGAAACCTCACTTTCGAGCTGTTTACACCGCACTCAAACAGCAGTTTCTGATACCCAGGTTTTCGAAACTGCAGTTTCGTGTGTCGGTGTAAACATACTGACTGCCTTAAACCAGAGAACCTGAATCGTTCGAGTGTTTCTTTGACGTTACACAATGTGGTTTACACTACCACAATAATTTGATGAATCAGGACTGGGAACCAAAAAAAAAAAAAATATAGAATTGTTAACTGAAAATATGAGCAAATATTAAACTGTGTGAGGTTAGATAATAGAAGTCAGTGGCAGCAATTTCCTGTCTTATTTTTTTGTTTTTTTTCAAAAATTATACATAATATGAAATGGAATATGTATAATTCAAGGAATGCAAGTAGGCGTATGTTTAATTGATGTATTCTCGTACATCCTGTATACAAGAAACTAGACTAATTTAAATACTGTTTAATATCCTTCAAAGTTGTCGCGTAAGTTCTACATTGTACTTTATTCTTAGTGGTATTATAAAATATATGTGATGGTTCACAAGTTACATAATTTATTTGCTTTTATGATTCAGCAAATATAAAAACAATATTCACGTGTCAAACCAAATCAATAATATAGTTAAGTGTTAGTAGTTTCTACATTGGCACGTGTGTTTTTATGAAATCTTTGGGCAGACGAAATAATTGAGGTTTCTATTTAGCAACTAAAGAGTGTGTTTTGTCCGCCCGATATTACGTTCATTTGTCCATTTCAGTTTCTGGACGACCAAGGCTTTCCAGCAATGTGCCTTTTTTCTTCATCTCACCCAGCCTCAAACAAACACAGCCCATCATGAAACACGATGCCAATGGGAGAACGATAAATAAGAGTGAAAAAAATGACAGCGGGAATTGGCGTGTTGGTATCGAAACGAAGGACAGCCGAAGAGGGGAGTGGGAGACAAAGAGAGAGGTAGGGACAGAGAGGGTGACGGACGGCGAGAGGAAGAAGACAGACAAGGACACGGCGACAACCGTGCAGCCTCTCTGCCAGACAATACCCGCACAGAAACTGTGGCCAGTGACGCAGGAAATTGAAATAAATGCCATCCGCCTCATCCTGCGTTGACGACACCGAGCAATCTGCTTTGCTGTTATTTATCTACTTTCTGCCGCCACTCAAACACCTCGGCGACTACAGAGAATGACACAAGTCGGAAGACCGCGTGTACTTAAATGTTGTTTGCTCGCGAGAAACAATAGAAGTAAAATGTGACAATTAAGAATGAAGGGTCAAACAGAGAACTCTGTTACTTCCCTCCTTTGATAAACAATATTCACAATAAAGAAACTACATTTAAAGCTCTCAATTATTTTTCCCTTTCAGTAAATTAAAATTTTTCTATCACATCAATATACAAACAAAACAATTCAAGTAACAACCACCGTTCTCTGAAGTTGACCTCAAACACCATAGGCAATACTTAGAATGAACTAATGGGATGTCGTATTGATTATATTATTTAAGAATTTTTCTCTTTGAAAAACCACTAACGTTTTTGAAAGTGTTACAATACGCCCCTTAAGTTTAAGTTTTGAACGTTTATTTAGACAGGATTATGCGACACGTTTTAAACTGCCTCGCAGGATGCGTTTTATCGAGAGCACGGAGCATGTACCAAAAAATCTCTTGATAGCTGTAGCACTTTTAGAATACATACTAGACATTGAATTATTGTCACAGCAATAGCAGTGCCTATTTAGTTTACAAACGATACATTATAGTTAATTGCTACAAGGTGATATTTTCTGTTCCTTAAGATTTAATGCCCATTCAGACAATATGAAAAGTTCACGAAACCGACGGCAAAGTACAGGTTGTCCATATAGGAATATACCAACATTGAATGACAATATTACCAAAACCAAACCATCCACAACCTTGGTTGACCAGTCAACAGTAAAGTTTCCCTACAAAATCTTAATAAATTTTCAATATGACAACCACGAGAAACCCGAATCATAACTATGCGGCACGTGAATTGGTTTCACACTCGTGTCAGCATGTCCGGTGTTATGTTTGGATGGCGGCCGTAATAATCGTTCTGAGGTCAGCAATGCTAGCCGGCAATGGTGGACCAAACACGTGATCGTTTACGTACTCTCACAGAAACCAATCGCGCGGTCTGAGCTTCTGGGGGGCCAGTAATGAAGAGGCCAATCACCGGATGCTCCGAGACCAATCCAACGTTGCTGCAATGTCTCATTCAGGTATTCGCGAACAACAAGGTGCCAATGTGGTGGTGCACCATCCTGCTGGAAAATTAAGACCTCCGCCACCTCTTCTAACGTAGAAAACAACCACTGTGATATAATGTCCAAATAATAATAAAAAAACGTTATTGCTGCACAGTTCTGTTGAATGGTCAACCAAATTGAACTGTTTTGTTTTGGTATTATAGACATTCGAAGTTTTGGTATTCTTTTCTGATCAGAACAGAAGTGAGCGTGGTAGAGCTCGAGTCTAGCATGGTATCGTGATACTATGGTGTTTAAAGCTAGATTTTAGAATAATTTCAAATATACGCAATATTTAAACTCAAAATTGATTGTATGCGTTTGATAGCGATGTAGGTTAGTTCAGGGTTCAGAGCAAACCTGTACATTTGGCCGAGTTAGCCCTGCTAAGGGGCCACTGTGGTGTAGGAAACAAGTCATTCGTCTCCCAACTAGGCGATAGGGATACGATTCCCAGCAGGGTCGGTTACCGGATTTTCGCATGTGGGAATCGTGCCGGACGATACCGCTGGGTCGGTGGGTTTTCTCGGGGATCTGTTGTTTCGCATGTCCTTCTGATTCTGGCGCTTCTCCATTGTATGACCTCATTGCATGTCATCCTCCAGTGTAAGCAGATGCCTACGGCGCCCAGTAATAAGTCAGCATCCGGGGTGTTATGTACTCGGCCACTGGTAACCTTCTTATTCGGTATTTATAATTTGGCTCTGCTAAGTATCTATCGGGTTTATTTGCACAAACAGTTGAAGTTGACCTGAAGATACTACGTGATTCAATTTAAAGAACAACAAGAGAAAAATTTTAGAACAATACGGCACTCCAAATCGGAATCAGTGACAATTTACTGATTAATGTTGGTTTTTACAATAATACCACATGGCTCAGTTATAACAAAATAAATGAGTAAATGATACAACTTACCAGTGAATATTAACTGATTCCGAATAATTTTATAGTGAGGAACTTGTAGGAATATGGTGGTTGAACATAACAGACATGAGGCAAGGGTTTGGGTTTGAGGTATATAGATCAGTTTCGAACATATTTACGTGGTACGCAGGTCCAGTTATAGCGATTGCCTGTGTCGGTATGGTAGTAGTGTGTGTGGCTCATGGAGACATATGGTCTAGGTGTACAGTGACACTGCTACACTCCTGATGCTCGAGCATATAGACGTGGGCTGACCTTGATCATGGCTTTGAGAAGGTTGTATCGCTGGAATACGTTGCGAACGGACTTGCTGTCAGTGTACTTGGTCATGAGGGTGATGAGAGACTTCTTGGCGGTGTCGTAGGACTCCTCTAGTCGTATCCTCACAGCTCTCAGCCGCTCGTTCGTCTCGATCACCTCCTCCTTGGACTGTCCGCCTGGTACAACACACAACACACTGAGTCAGGCCTCCACACTGCAGTGTAGGTACGGGAAAACTTGACTATCTGCTGGGTTTCAACGTACATTCAGCTTATGAATAGATTACTGGCCTACACTTCTTACGTGGAGCTGTTGCCCTATTTGACTGAGCCAGTAAGAATCTCGTTATTAAAGTATTTGAAGCCAGTTATTGGTCTGTAGACAGCTACGTTGAGTCAGACGCACATTAGTCAGTCATATACGTCACAAGAAACTACATTGTTTTCAAGTGTATGTTGGCACAGAACATTTTCACGATATACCATCATCTCTAACCATCAGAATTTTCACAACGTTCATTTCTGAATTCTTAATTTTATATTGCGACCTCCAAATGTGACCTTATATGCTAAGAACTTAAATGTTATTTTAGCATGAAATTTCATAGTTAAATACTTTTTAACGTACTGGAACTTAAGGATTCTCCAATGACTAGAGCTGATGATTTATGGCGCAAAGAATTGTGCAACATTTTGTATCAATACATAACGCTCACATCTGAAGCTCTGCTTCGTGTCTATTGGCAGAGTGTATTTGTGCAGAGGTGTTACCCATTTGACTTTGCCAATGAGCATAAGGTTACTGCGACAACACACGTCTGTGATTTGTGGGTAGAACCCCAAGACGTTGAGAGTTGAAAACAGCCAATCACTGACTATGAAACAGAGCTGTATTGAATAAAAATGTTGCGTTATTTATTTAATAAAAAATCACCATATCTACCCATAACCTATCACTAGGGCCACGAACTTTTCGCGTAAAGCATTTTCCACCAGTTTGTATCATTGTATTTCGTGCAGTCAGTGATTGTATGTTTTAACTATCACGTGTATTGAGGTTTTGCCCGCAAATATATACATGTGGTGTCACAGTAACCTTACCGTGGTTGCCACGGTCAAATAAAAGACGTCACTTCACATAGACACTCTGCCAATAACCATGAAGCAAAGCTGCAGATTTGCACGTAAGACGCTGAAACAAACTGTGGCAAAATTGTTTTCGCGAAATGTTCATGGCCGTATCACAGACTAAATAGTAATACAGACGTGAAATGACGAACTTGGCCGCTTATTGGCTACCCGAGGCTGTAGACTCCAGCCCCGTGTCTGTTTGGCTCCTGCATGTTACTAGGTTCCCTATTGGCCTAGCTGCCGACTAGCAGAGCAGCTGCCTCACGCTGATTGGCAGTAGGTGTTTCCGCCATGTTGCTGGCCAGGGAAGCCATTTTGCTGGCGTGTGTGACTGAGTTCGCCTTCCTGCCGACTATTTCACTTCTGTATTCCTAAATATTCTGTGGCCGTATAGTAACATATTAGAAGTCGCTAGTGTCTTGCCCATGATACTGGTCTTTTATAGAGTAAGGTATGTTACAGAGATTAGTCGAATTCGATTTAAATACTAATATGTTTCATCATCATAGATTTTCGTTACATACGGCTTTTATTAAATGAGCTTAAAACAGCAATATAATTAGTTTCCTGTTATGAAATGTAAATTAACTTTGGGAGACATCCTGTGTCAAATAAACATCTTTAGGCAGTAAATGTGTTGTGCTTAACTATTTTGTTCTAGTTGAGAACAAGTGGAAACACATTTTTACGATTGCAATGTATAATGTATATGTAATTTTACTTTTGGCTTAGAATTTATTTGACATAACGGTCTTGCGGGAGGATTTTATACTTTAATATCGGTACAGATTACATTTTGATTGGATTTAATTATATCAAACAATCTGCCTTTTAATGTTCACGCTGATTTTATAAAATTTAATTCAAAAGTAAATAATACATATTTTTGAAAATGAAATACCTGTTCATTTACGAATACAAACCAAGTAAAAGCATCGGTATTATACAAAGAAAATATAAACAGCGCCATCTAATTTAATCATTTCATATATTTTTTAATTATATGGTAATATGTTTTAACGTAATCAGGAATTGCGATATTTCAACAAATTATGTAATTAACGACTAAAAATGGCTCCTTTCAGACAGAGTCCTTCAATAAATTATTTCTTCTGAATATCTACTGTTTTGAGTCAATCTTGTGTTTACGTCAGTATTTAAGAACATCTGTTTGGTTATGCTCTGTAATATTTCCGTTAGTACTGTAAAATGATCACTCCAAAAATGATTGTTAGCTTAATAAATATTTAACTCAGACATTTAATGATATCTGATACTGACTACAGCTTTACCATTTTTCACATTCATTAACTGATACATCTTAAATTTGTCATAGTCCGACGTTTGATTTTAAAGGCCTACTGCAAATTAATTGTTTAATTAATCGATAGAAGATCTTAACGCTGCAGCAAGTTTAATTGTATCTACATGAAATAAATAACAAATTTGCGCTTATTTACATACACAAGTACATAATACCTAAAAATTCTACAGAAATAAAATATATGTCTTATATTTTAAAATGTAGGGACGGCCTACTTAAAAAAATACTTCAAAATAATTTTTTAAAACTATTATAAAATATAATGTAAATAATATGTGCGTTTAGTATTTAATCACACGACACAGGAACGGAAGCTTAAAATAATATGCAATTATATATAAAAATAAACAGTAATTTATAATTTACATGTGGATATTTTACTTATGTACTACTCATTTTACATCCTGCTTTTCAATTTCGTTTGATCATCAGTAACACAAAGTGCATCAATATGGGTCGTTCGGGATAAAGTGAGCACTTAAAATGTAACCTTTGAAAAATATCACTAGCGGTTATTGCACGTAATTCAATATTAACTCTGGGTGCCTTACTTATTGTATGGTTGGCAGCGCAATTACTAGGGCCCGGTAGTTTTCGCGAAAATATTTTTGCAGCACTTTGTTTCAATGCCTTACGTGCGCCCCTGCATCTCTGATTTGTGGTCAGTGATTGGATGCCTTAACACCCAGCATCTTGACGTTAAACCCGCAAATCACAGACGTGATGTGTGGCAGTTATCCGTGTACTGATTGGCACAGTCTAATGAATAACAACTCTACACGAAATACTCGTATCAATAGCCATGGAGTTGAGCTGCAGGTGTGCACGTATGGCACTGAAACAAAGTGGGGCAAAAATATTTTCGTGAAAACTACCGGGCTCTAACAATTACGCAATATAGTTCCGTGTATTTTCCTATATAAACACGACAATGCTGAAACAAACGCAACCAGCATCGACATTGTGTTTTATATAATTAATAAACTTTTTTTATCAAACTGTACAAATTACCCCTGACTGCACAATTTATATTACGCGCGCAATCAGCAAATAAAGTGTCTAGACAGGTTAGACATTTCCCGTCGATAGCCGTTACACACGGAAGGATATGAACTGGCAGAAAATATAACTTTAGCAGGGCTTTCTTGAGTGCTCGCTTAATCCCGAAGTAAATATAATCGTGCGGTTGCCGCTTATAGTCCTATAGGAACATGAGTAGTACGAAAACGCCAGTTTGGCGCGCCGCGAACACAAGTAATGCTGTGACCGTTGGTTGTGAAAATCTGAACCTTATCACTTCACTGTCTCCGCAGATCAAACGCGGAAAATTACATCCGATGTATTAATTAGCCCTCTTAAGTCTGCAAGTTATTCTTTCAAGTACGCAATTAATCAGTAGAGTATTTTGGAAGTATTATCTCGGTACTATTGCAGTACTTAAGCTCACAAAATGAGGATTTAGTTTCTCCCTATACCGTGCAAACTCCTGGAAGCGTGAGGAACTAACAGATGCCACGGATTGTAAAAAGCAGGATATACAAGTTCATTAAACGATACACTGCTGTCACATTATGCCGTTCCTGAAAACCGCGAGTGAGACAAGAAACAATAAATTAAACGATAGTCGATTTTGGCAGTAGCTAACACATAATTAAATTATATAAATAAAACAAGAACAATTCAAAATGGAAGTATACAATTAGAAATATTAATGAAAATCGATTTCTGAGAGCAAGTAAACGAACATAAAAATAAACTGACAGACTTGTGGACTGCCTGAAGGCGAGAGTGTCAGATCCCGAAATGTCGCAGCAAGCTCGTTTAAAGCCATGATCCATCATTATGTTGCTTTCACTGTAATTATTTTTTTTATTGATAGACAAGAGCAGGTATCGAAAAACTGTTGCACAGTTTGGTTAAAAATTGTTTTTACTATGTAGAATAATATTTTATAGGTAAAATCTCTATATATGTGGCTAATTTGTTCATTAACGAGATTTTCTTAAGTGCATAATTGAATGAAACCATTGTGTAGTTTGCCTTGAAAACAAAATTAGTTAACACAGCATACACAGGTTTGAATAAAACTTTGCGACGTTTATTCTAGATCTGCTAGCGTTTATAACTAACAAAATAACTATCGTAAAATCAATAGAAATGAGGGATAATGACCTTAAGTGTAACTTTCAGGCTATGTTCCTCTGTGTCTTCTAGTCTTGTGTTTATGACGTTATAATTATTTTATCTGACCTTGTGTGTAGTCTTGTCTTCGTCTTATTAACTGTCCATTCTGTCTTAATTGCAGTGAACCTTTTTCAATCTGGTTATTCGATCTCAAACTAATGTTTCATTTATTGTTGTGATTCAACATGCGTGAGGTTATCCATTCATTAGCCTTTGATGAAAACAAACACTACAGAATTAGGTTATGGTTCCGCCTCTGTCCTTTCAGAACATGCAAGCTGGTTACGGTAGTGAATTTCGACAAAGAAAGCCTATTTTAAACAGTTTTGGGTATTGCAAAATCATTCTACGATCATGATTTTATTAAAGACATTGTTTAATTAATTATTTAGACGAGTGATGCAAAGATTTCGTTACTTTGCGCGGCCTCCCATAGCCGCGCAAATTTACGTCAGTTTTCTTCTACGTCTTTGCGTCCGAGCTCGCGAGCGCGAACGCAACTTGGTTGTACATAATCGCTTTCGAAGCAAACTTGACATTAGCAGGGTTTGCGCACGAAGCAACTTTGCGGCGGTGGTACATAATAAGCCCGCTGCATTCATGATGTATTCTTCTGGCGATTATGACCACCATTAGTGAGGATCCTTGATTTTCTAGAAAATATTTCTGCAAAAACTTGTTTCAGAGTTTTACGAGCACATCTGTAGCTTCTATTCATTATCAGTGATTGGATGATGTAGACTCTCAGTGTCTCTTTGATTGTACAGTGGTGTAGCAGTAACCTTCATCTGATAGGCACAGCCATGTGAGAGACATCACTGCACAAAGACGCGCTGCCAGTAGCAATGAACCAGAGCTACAGATGTGCATGAAAGGCGCTGAAAAAATATTTTGGTTAAATTCAAGGTGGGGCCCCTAACATTGTCATTTTTAGTTTGCTTTCCTATTCTTGGCATAATATTTAACTTCTGTTATTAATACAGGCACGAGTATTTCGCGTATTCATCTGGTAGCAACCTAGACTTTCTTAGTACTATACATTCACTGGACACAGTTGAATATTCATTGGCTTCTAGCAGCACAAGCATGTACCACGTGATATCACCACCAGTTATATTCTTATTTATTACTAGAGACCTGAAAAATTCGCGGGTTCACTAACCTGTAGGCTAGTCTCCAAGAAAATTTGTGAAGTCATGCAGACAGCAGCTGTTTATTAGCTGCTCGCTGACACAGTTAAATGGGCCTGTATTCAGTTACAGTTTTATTATTGGCTCAGCTACTTCCAGGAAGTGTCGGGTAAGTCAACGGCCAATTGTGAACATTATACAGACCTATAGTTGCTGGAACTCTAGCTTGCGTCTAAAAGAAAACGCGAATTTTTCAGGTCTCTATTTATTACTGGTTTGCAGTTGTTAAATGTGTATCAAAACAACTGTCGTTCGATCACAATAATGAGAGTAAAGTATAGGTAGGGACTGGAAAATTGCGCGAATTCAGTGACATGTAGGCTAGAATCCATTATACTATGCATACTCAAGCCCCGTCTATTCGTTCATTGTCTGTTGTTCCACTGAGTAGCAGCTAGTGGACTAATAATCGGGGCTTGAGTATGCATAGTATTATGGATTCTAGCCTACTAGTAATTGAATTCACGAAATTTTCCAGTCCCTAAGTATAGGTTCTTAACTTTCAACCTGGCCTGGAATCAATACGTGAAATTATCGTGCCTCTAATTATTAAGCGTCCGTCAATTATTCTTCATGGAAAAAGAAGGAAATAGCCAGCAATATGTAAGGACCAGTAGTTATCGCGGAAAGATTTTTGCCCCAATTTGTTTCGTGGCCTTACGTGCACATCTGCTGCATTACATAATTGTTATTGACTGTGTTTGTTTGTGCAGAGTCGTATTTCATTTGACTTCACCAATCAGAACAACTTTAACAGCGACGCAAGACGCAGGGATTTAAAAACACCCAATCACTAACCATGAATCAGAGCTGCAGATATGTACGTAAGCAACTAAAACAAAGTGGTGCGAAATTCTTTAAGTGAAAACTTCTTGTCCCTAATAATATGACATAAAAAAAACTGACAAACCCTTTCACGCCTCGCCAGGATTTGAATCCAAGTATTCTCTCTTCGCGAGGCGACATAGCTAACAACTACGTTTCTGTGATTGGTCCATACAACTTAACGGTGACGATGAGGCAGACCGGCCTAGCATTAAATCCTTACACTTCTCTTTAATTATTGATATGAGAAATTAAGTTTAGGAATCAGAAGTGAAGTTATATTTCATTTGTAGCAATGGACTTATGGAAAGAAATTGTTTTAATTGAGACGTCGCAATTTGCATTCGAAAACTATTTATAATGTTTTTTTTTTCAGCAGAAGTGGTTTACACAATCGACAATCGTATATGATTTACGTAACAGAAAGCTAGCTACCTGAGTAGTAATAAGTAACACCCCTATCCCAATTATTCCATAAGGTAGGATATTCTCCATTTTGAAAAACAGTACTGATACGTGGCCGTGTTCTAAGGCAAGCTATATCAGAGGGCCCGGTAGTTTTTGCGAAAATATTTTGGCCCCACTTTGTTTCAGTGCCTCACATGCACACCTGCAGCTCAACTTCATGGCTATTGATACGAGTATTTCGTGTAGAGTTGTTATTCATTAGACTGTGGATAACTGCCACACATCACGTCTGTGATTTGCGGGTTTAACGTCAAGATGCTGGGTGTTAAAGCATCCAATCACTGACTACATAGCAGAGATGCAGGGGCGCATGTAAGGCACTGAAACAAAGTGATACAAAAATCTTTTCGCGGAAACTACCGGGCTCTATATGTAATATGAACGTGTGTCATTACTGCACCTACGGGTGACACTTATCAGTGGTATATTAGAGACAGTAACATTATTACTAGAGGCAATGAATTTTGGTGAAAAGAATAATGCAACATTTAGTTTCAATGCCTCACGTACACATTTGCAGCTGTGGTACGTAGTTATTGACAGCGAGCATTCGTGTAGAGGCGTCACTCATTTGACTGTGCCAATGAGAATAACATCACTGCGACAACACACCTCTGCGATTTGCGGGTACATCCCACATATGTGGAGAGTTAAAAACAGCCAATCACTGACCATGAAGCAGAGCTGCAGGCGTGAACGCGAGACACTGAAACAAAATGTTGCATATAGATTTTCACCAAAAATCATTGCCTCTAGTTATTACTGAAGAATTAGTTTCTTGCTGCTTTTTCGCTACTGGTAGGAGCCCTACAAGCCAGTCTAAAGGCCCTTTCACACGATAAAATTTTGCTTCAATTTTCTGTCAAATTTATTGAATTCAATCTCTTGAATGTCGTGTGACACCATGTTGACGTCATAACCGCAGCCATTTTGTCTTTCAATTTATTGCATGTCGTGAATTTCGTCAAAGATATTCGTTCCGAACATTTTGAAATTTTCTTGAATCGAAATATTTTACAATGGAGTAGAGGTTTTTCTGACGGTATTAATTTAAATAATATATTAGTTGGGTTCTGTAAGCGAATTTAAACAAATTAAAAATAAAACCGAGTATTTATTCTTTTAAATAACATATATGAAAATAATCAGACATTTGGTAATAGTTAAACCAAGTATTTTTGTATCGTGCAAAGTTAGTAGATAATTGTAAAATAGGTACATTATATATTTTGTGCATAATTTGTTTGAAAATAATGTGGTCTCTCAATCTTTTTTGAATAAAATTTCATGAACCGACATTCTATTTAATAAATTGAATTCAATAAATATTTGATCGTGTGAAAGGACCTTAAAACATAGGGACCAGGAATTTGGCGAAAAATTTTTTTTCATCATCTGATTTCAGTGACTTACGTGCACATCTGCATTTCTGCATCGTAGTCAGTGATTGGATGTTTTAGCGTTCTTGCATCTTAGGGTTTCACCTGAAAATCCCAGACACAGAATATTTAGGAATACAGAAGTTAAAAAGCTGGCAGGACAGCGAACTCATTCACCACACACCAGCAAAATGGCTTCACTGTCCAGCAACAGGGTGGAGACGCCTTAAGCCAATCAGCGTAAGGTGGCTGCCCTACTAGCCGGAACCCAGGCCAATAGGAAACCTGCAGTAACATTCAGGAGCCAAACATACATGGGGCTGGCATCAACAGTCTCGGGTAGCCAATAAGCGGCGAAGTTTTCCCTATCAAACGAGCCGCCATGTCATTTCACGTCTGTATTACTATTTAGCCTGTGTCCTAGATGTGTGGTGTCTCAGTAACAGTACAGGATTCTGATTGGAGCAGTCTAATAAGGACACCTACGGGAAATACATGCTGCCAATAATCATGAAGCAGGGATGCAGATGTGGACATATACGGCAATGCAACAAGCTGACGTAGAAGTCATTTTGCGAAAGTTTAGGGTCTCTACTAATATTCCACAGACAACTCAAGCGTTACGTAATCATTATTTAGCAGCTTATACTATGCTTCGCAACTGCAGAAATGTGACAAGGAAGGGAAACATGTAAGCAGAGAAGAGATAAGTGCGTGTACTCACTGGAGGTTCCCTCGTCCTTCACATCTTGCACGATGCGACGTACACTCTGCGTGAACTTGCCCACCAGGTTGGTCCCCGCTGCGGACAGAACAAACACACATAACCTTCAGTAACAATCGTGCCACCGTCTCAGAGCCACCTATCTAGTGACAGCTACTGTAAACTTAATATTTCAGGGGGCCGCGGTGGCTGAATGGTTAGACCATTCGCCTCCCACCAAGGCGACCCGGGTTCGATTCCCGGCGGGATCGGTCCCCGGATTTTTGCACGTGGGAATCGTGCCGGACAATACCTCTGGTCGGCGGGTTTTTCTCGGGGATCTTCCACTTCCCCCGCCCCTTCATTCCGGCACTGCTCCATACGCACATCACGTCACCCCTCACCATCGCTTAAGACCACGTCGTTGAGCGCTGACCAAAATCTCTCTCTCACTCATTATTTCAATACATATCTGAATGACGCTGCGAACTGGGACTACATTGCATCCTGAAAAATGCTGTCTATATTGTGTATTCGTACATATAAGCGGTTCGGGATAAAGTGAGCAATAAAATAACCTGCTGAAGTTCTATTTTCAGCAATTTTGTATCTTTCCGCGCGTAACGGCTAAAGACGGGAAATTCCTAACCTCTCTGGACACCATACTTGATGGTTGTGCGTTTAAGATACATTTTAAAGCCAGTGTAAACCCATACAGTTTGTTAAAACAAAGTTTTATTAATTATATAAAATACGATAATGTCGAATTCGGTTGCGTTTATTTCAATATTGTTGCATTTAAATTAGAAAATATACGGACCTGTATTACGTAATTTCGCTGCCAACCATACAAGCAGTAAAGCAACTATAGTTTATGTTGAATTGTATGCAGAAATGGCTAGTGATACTTTTTCAAAGATTAAATTTTTAGTGCTCACTTTATCCCGAATGACCTATACCAGAGTTATGTAATTCTGGTGTCAAAAGCTGAGGTTACATTAAATTAAAAAAAATTCTGAATTTGATGTCATGAAGGAAATGCAGGCAGTGTAGAGGTGGTTGGCGATAAAGATAAAACTTCTAAAAACCATCCTGTATGCAATAACGATGAAAAATATTATTAATTGTGTTCTCTGACGTAAAGTTTTGAGTAAAGTACAATCTCTACACTTTGAGAGTTACTTAGACTTCGTTCATGTTAAAACGTTGCTGGGTAAACTACAAATTATTTTAAGTAATAAGGTAACTAAGCTTTCAAATGTGTTCTCTGTAGCAATTGTTGACATCTCGTCCACAGCAAGGCCATTAGACATGGAACCTGGGGCTTGGAATATCAGGAGCAAGTAGGGCATCAGCTGTGGAATGTTTTCAACAAACACACTAGAATTATACCTATGAGACTTTAGGAAACCATCGAAAAACTAAATCACTATGTCCGGATCGGGAATCGAACCCGAAGCCTTCCAAAAGCAAGTTCAGTGATTTACTATTACAACACCTCAGTCGGTATTTAATAAAGAAATTGTGAACTTTGCCTTAATAAGAAACGTTTAGAGTTTAAACATCGTTGGCATAGCTCGCTTTGTGTTTTAAGTGGGCATGGAAACAATCATTTTGAGTGGTGCAG
Organism: Medauroidea extradentata; assembly: GCA_003012365.1. Lineage (NCBI taxonomy): Eukaryota > Metazoa > Arthropoda > Insecta > Phasmatodea > Phasmatidae > Medauroidea > Medauroidea extradentata. The sequence goes on along the minus strand of PNEQ01081348.1, from coordinate 494 downwards.
ATTTGCCCTTGCAAATATTGTGTATCCTTCAAAAGAGTGTACTATTTTAACAGAGTAATGTTATTTCATAAATTAAGGATAACATATAGGCCTACATTTTGTGCTACAATGTTTTAACTTACTGAATGAACGAATGAAGATGAAACTATGTTATGAGCATAAAATATTCAGGAAACAAACGACCGTTCAGATTACACAACTGTAAACGCCAACATAACTGTTAAATAAGAACACTAGTTTTATGTAACCGTAATTTACGGTATTCAAAAATATATACCAAAGATTTAATTAAGGCGAGACTGTAAGGCAAAAATGTGAATTTTTTCGTATTTTTGGGAAGTTGTTTTATTAAATTATTTCCTTTTTTCTGATTAAAATTATGTATTATTTGTCTTTGCCAGACACTTAGAAGTATTTTTTTTTTATTTTTTAAAAAATTATCTGTGTATGTACACTTCACTTTGTTTACTGTATGCACACCATTTTTGTAACAG
>PNEQ01081347.1:0-27089 GCA_003012365.1 Medauroidea extradentata | reverse complement strand
AATATTGAAATAGTACTCCTATTTGCAGATAATACTAGCATATAGTGCCACATGCAGGATCATCACAAACTTGTACAATCTTTGAATAGTGCTTGTCAAAAACTAAGGCAATGGTTCCTTGTTAACAATCTTACCTGTAACCTTGAAAAAACCTGTGTGTTAAACACAGTTTAATTTCATCCAAAAATAAAATTTTGATGTACAGGTGAAATATGGTGACACTGAACTGAAGGAAGCAAAAACCGTACAATTTCTAGATTTGCATGTCGGCAGCTCCTTAGCAGGTAAAATGCATAGGTATAGAAAATATTATTCCTAAGCTATCAAAGTTCAGCATGTTTCGTTCTGTACAAGTTAGCAGTAACTATATCTAAATCTTAGTTTTAAAAATTTTATTTCACATATATTTATTCAATAATTTATTTTGGTATACTTTTTTGGGGATCTTCACAGTACAATAGACAAGTGCATCAACTTGAAAAGAAAGCTATTAGAATAATTTCTGATATTTGATACTGAGTGCCGTGTAAACAACTGTATAAAAAGCTAGAAATTCTAACTTTTATTTCACAATAATTACACATTCGTTGAATATATTCATAGCAAAAAAGTTAATATTCTGGAAACAAATAGTAACATACATACACAAAATACCAGAACTAAAAATTTCGTTCACATGACAAGTAACAGTGTAAGTATCAGCAAGGTGTCCAGTATTCTGGAAACCAACTATTTAACACCTTCACTATTTCATTCAGTTTTTAAGTAAGACTGATATAAAATTATAAGATAAAATTAAAAAGTTCCTCACTGAAAATGTATTTTATAGATCTGATTACTTCCATAACTATAAACACAGTTAATAACGATTGTTGTGTATGGGTGCTAAAATGTGTAATTATAAATTATATGTACATTGCATTCATATTACGCATTATTTAAATGAAAACTTGGTAAATGTATTGTGTGTGTTAGTTAAACTGTTTCACAAATATTTTATGTTATCACTGATAAAGTTACATTCAGTAAACTAATAATATGACATGTGTGCATTATGATTGACAGTTATTTACAACTGTAACTCACTTGACATGTTCAATACAGTATCCCAGAGCAACGGGATCTACTGAACACGAAAACAAACAAATAAATATGGTACCTTATTGAATTCTTTCTCGAAGTCAATGAAGCACGCATCCACCTGCTATCCCACACCAACTGCCTGTAGCACGTCCTCTATAAACGCAGCCAGTTGGGTCTCGCATGAATAACCCTTCCTCAATCCATGTTGATAATCCTGCAACCAGTTTCTCTTGCTCATAACCTGCACTATATACACATTAAGCAGGGCATACACAAGGGAAGACTGCAGCCACTCCAGAATTATAGAATTGATACATTTTCAAAAATATTTGATATTACAAAAAGTCACAAGTCAGAAATAATAGAGGGCAGTATCTTGGTTCCTAATATTGTTTCTCATATAGCCATGGCTACATGAGCTTAGTGTGTGCACCAAATCCTTACCAGATAATATCCTGAATTGGCAACTTAAAAAAACTAGATAATTATACACCTACTTATAACTTACTATCTGGCTGATTATGAAGACTAAAATTTATGATACTTTTAATATTTCAAAAATCAACATAGACCAGGTAGGACATAATTACCTAAGGTAGAAATCAGAAGTTGAATCAAATCAAACAACAAACGGGAGCAGAGCTAGTAGGATTGGGCTCCCCAACATCTGCTTCATATATGGGGTACCCAGTGCTTCAGAAGTGTGTGATGTAGATATAGCATCAGAATCCCAGACGAAACCAAGGTTTTCATTGAGGTGATGCACAGCTACATCAAAACATGGAGCGTCTGGCAGATCAGCAACGAGAGGGCCACCTCCCATGGACAACCTTTACTGGGATTCTGCAGACAATTCCTATTTTTTTCTTCTCTCTTTCATAATTTCCCAACATTTGGGAAGATGTGCACCGTTAAATAAAATTGTTTTAATTTCAGAAATACAATAGCCTATAACTACAATTAACCAAACACATATCTTGAACAAGAGGTGTGCAAAAATATTTTAACACACACAAGACTGTAGCAGCTGAATGCCACTCAGCTCCTGTATATTGTAGGTACGTTGTTCGATAAAAAAAACAGCTAGCATAAACACATCCAACAAACCAACCTAGCCTAACATAGTCCAAACCAACCTAAAGTAACTGAATATCACTACTCATGTACAGGCCAAATTACTGGTTTTAGAGGTATAGTTTATTGATGAAAAATATTTCTATACATGTTAGATATAGGGTAAATATCAAGAGTAGATACTCATCGCGTAGGGACTAAACTATTAGTTTTACAGGTAAAGTTTATTAATAGAAAATGTTTCTACAGTTATATGAGGTAACTTCGACAATCTCTACTGTTAGTTTGGAGAGTTAGTTACATGCAGGGGCTAGACACACAGAATTATAAATTTTTAACACTGGCAGAATTTGAAATTACAAAATGTATGTATGACTGCTTACTCCTGAGCATCATAAGAGAATTTTACATTAGTAATTGATGTACAGTAAATCAAATAAAGTAGGCCCTACTTACTTTCCTATTCTATCAGGCACTTCAAGGCTAGGCTACATTGGCACAGATGTTGAATGTGTATGAATATATAGCAGCTACTACTTACTAGAACAGTACATGTACACGAAAATAATACTGATTAGTTCACAAGACATTAACGTATTTTTAACTTTTGTGTTCATCGTGTACTGTGTTGTGTGTGCGACAAGGAGAGAGAATATATTTTAAATACCTATTAAGGTACAATAGACAAACTATTTCCAGCCTAATATACAATTTTATACACTAACACAATAGCAAAAACACGCACTTCAATTTTACGGGACTATTATTGAAATGTTATTGCGCTTAAAAGCACAATAAAAATGCACTGAAATAGAATGCAGTGTTTGCCTACCTTGTGAATGAAGCGATGCTAACTCATCGGCAATTTTCTCCAAGGATCTTTTCTTTGTATAAATGATGTGACGTCACTCCTCTATTGTCTATAACAGCATTTCACTACATTATTTTACACAACAAATCCTTTCGTTCAGAAAACAAATGCTTACGAGCTTTTTTCGTTTTTATAAACGTCTTCAATATTTACATACATGATGCCAACTACATATAGACAAACAGGCTGTTTAGAAGGCGGTAATCTGTAAAGAAATTTTTGTCCCCTCACATTAATTGGCAACATCTACACTCACACTCCACTCACGACTGTGCAATGCACGTGAGTGCACTCCAGTTTTTCCCTCAGAATTCCCTCAAGGGTAAGTGGAGTGCGAGTGGAGTGTGAGTATTTTTTCGGCTGACTCTGCAATCGGCCCTTAGTGTTCTTTATCCATTTATAATGTCGTAATCCGACAATTTTTCCGCCTAGGGTGATATATTCTTTCAATTCTTTATATTTTGCGCCTTAGTGATACTTTGTTTTTATGACGTTCTTTAAAAATTATATTTTGTTTGCTTGTTTCTTGTAGCGGTGCCCGCCACGCGGTTTCTACTCTTTGCTATGTAGAAGGAAGCCTATCCAAAATTTGAGGGATTTGGCTTATCTACATCTTCCGATGTAGAAGTAATTTGTTTCTACTCGTAATTTTGATGTACCTTCATCGGTAGCCATGGGCGAGATGGAGATGTAACATTTTTCGGCGGTGGCAAGAGTGTCCCCATGAAGGACAGCCAGGAAAGTCCAGCCAATATATTTATTTTCCTTCTCTCGTCCTAACTACTTGATGTGCACACAGCTCTAATTATTCTATTTGAGACTTTATTTATTATTCGATCACAATCTCTGCAAAGTTAATTGAACAACGAAAATTTAAAAATTTGTTAAAATAGGTAATATTAAAATGTAAGTTAATTAATTAATTTTTGTTTTGGGGATCCCCTTGTTTAACTTAATTATGATATTATTAAGCCATACGTGCTCTTCTTGATTTGTTATTGTACCGTATTGGTTAATTTACATACACTAAATACTCATTGTGCAAAGAATTTATTGTTATCAAATCTACTGATCAAGGTATTAAAAAAATTTTTTTTTCTGAATTATTAAAATTTTATTTACTAGACCTAACTCATTTCATAAAGTTTAATATACAGAGGCTCTCATGCTCCAAATTTAAAATTAAATTAATTGTTTGTATGGTATATTAATTATCTTTAATGTGAAGTGTTGGGGAAAGGAGGCTCGGCCCTTTCTCTGATCTATAATAAGGAGCACCGATCAACAACTTGTGTCCACGTTAGTACTCTTTTCCCCTTTCTTTGCTTGGCTGGCCTAGGAGCTGTCTTGATCGGTTTACCCTATTGGTTTACCCTTCCTGGACCTCCTGGGTTGGTTGGTAAAGTTTGGAGGAAGTTCCACCCAGCCAGTACACGTTACATTAAATGTTGTTGAAACGTGCATGAAGTTGACTCGCAAACTTAGTAGTAGTAGTAGTATTTCACTGCAGATTTCTCATGGAGCAGATACAATAAAATGTTACTAGAGATTTAACTAAAAACAATTATTGATACCTCCGCTAATTTGGTGATACTGGAAAAAATTTAAATGTGGTGTTTGGTTCGTCGAATATTTTCCCTAATAAAATATCAGTAGGCTAATAAGGTACCGTACGAAATGTATTTTTGTTATTGAACCAGAACAAGGATAGTACTAATCAATCTTTTCTTCATGTTCGCGATATTTTACATCTGCAAACATGTTCGCAGCAGAATCAGTTAAATGTGGAACACATTTACCGAATTTTATTTAAAAAACTTCATTCAAAGAATAAGTAATCTGATATCATCTGTGGTTACTATTTTACGGGACCAAATATTTGTGAATAATTTTCGCTTCTTCTTTCTTGTTGGCTCGCTGCAAGAGGTGTATGTGCACTTGCGCGAACAAGCTTCTCACATTTTCATTGATGGCAATCAACGCCCCAAAGGTGATTATCAGCGTTAAGAGAATAACAAATTCTCCATTTTTATTTTGTTTTTAAACTGTGATACGGTTTCCATTCCTTTCTGTTAATACATAGTCTTTTTTCAAACATTTTATATATTCTACACACAACTTACCTTTCATATCTGATTGGACCCCTTTTATCGCAAAAAACATAAAAATACCACTCGAACACCACAATATTGAAAAAAATTTAAATTTCTTAAAATTTTTGCTGTTTGACTTGAGTAACACTAGCATCAAAGCCAAAATAATGATCCTAGTGGCATATCATGTTATTGGATAGAAAACCAATAACTACTCGCTATGTCGAAATGTGCCAGTATATATATTAAAACAACAGGGAAAATTGTTTGGCAACTATGCCGTATTAATGTATAAATTAGTGATAATTCTTAATTAAAATTAACTATAAGTTACCATTTGAAATTAAGTTTAGGTATTGCACCAGCCCAAGGGTAGTAGTCTTCATCGAACCATTCTTTTTATCCGCGGAGGAACCTTTCTTAATACTCGCGATGTTCTACATCCACAACCATGTATACGACAGAATTAGTCAAATGTGGAGCCCATTTACGGAATTAAGTTTTAAACATTTTATTTATAATATAAGTAATCTAAATTATTCTGTGTTGACTAATTAACGAGCCCAAATAATTTTTACATTTTTCGAACTTTCCACCTCCTTGGTTCGCTGTATGAGGCGCATGGGCACTTGCATGAATCTGCTCCTCACATATTGACTCATGGAAATCAATGGCTGGAAGTTAGTTATTAGCCTGAATAGAAGAATATACTCTTCTTTTTTAAACGCACTTTTAAACCTTTGATACAATTCGCAAAATTTTTTATTAATTCTTAGTATTTTTACAAAAGTTTATTGTATAATCTACAGACCACCTAACTTTATAATCTAATGGGACCACACGTACTTCAAAAAAATTACGTATATCATTTACTTGTATGAGATCACCACTCGAACACCGCATTATTGTAAAAATAATCATTTCTTTAAATTTCCGAACTTTAACTTGAGTGATGTTTACAACAAAGCCTAACTAACGATCCATTGGTTACTGAACCAAGAACTTCTCACTATGTCGAGATGTGTGCCAGTATGAATACTAAACCAACAGGGAAAAAGTTGCGGGCAAGGGTAATTTTTTTTATTTTTTACTAGAACTCTAGGCCCGTTTACAGTGTGTCATATTACACACTTACATTGTACAATGTTGGAGCAGATTTATAGAAATATTAAACTAAGTTGGTAGTAGTTGTGTGGGCGCTGCCGTTATGGTATGAATGCTATCCAAAAATATGGTACCCGAAATGAAAATATATAAATATAAAATTAATAAAAAACTTATATATAAATGTTGTGCTGGAGGTAAAACTTTAATGTGGTGCATGATAGGCCTAGTGATGTTTCGACCACTATCTTAGATTATTTAAAATTTTAACTAAGTATGTATTTGATTTATATCTAGAACATCTACTAATACGATGATAGTAGTCGGACATTCTAAACTCACGACATTCCATATCTGAAACGAATTTTCGTTTCAAAATTGAAACACGTATATGTGTACCAAAATTAAAAAATCTCGCCTATCAGTTCGTCATCTGGAGACTTCTATTGCTGATGTTTAACCAAAACAAATAATTTTGAGTAATTTGTACACTTTTTACAACTTTGGCCCATTTTAAGTTGTGTTTATCCGATTGTAAGAACATGTTCCTCAAATGTCCATCCATAGTCTCCAATGGTCTAAAGAATGTTGACAATGAATATAATTCAATAAATTCACCAAAATTTTCGTTTGTAGAATTACTTTTCAAATATCTTTTAAATTTACCTATGATTTTCATTCCTCTTTATTCCATAATATACTTTCAAAATATGTCATAAAATTTAAAGGCTGCCGATTATGTGAAACTAATGGAAAACCAAGTGCCACTTAGAAAAACCTTTGAACATGCGATGATGGTATGATAAGAAAACAGTACCCATGCACCATATTATTGTAAATGTAAATTTATTTTACTACTTGGTACCTTTTCCTCAGCCATTCTCAAATCGAAATAAAACCTTTCATATACCATATTGTTGGAAATAACAAAAATTCTGAACCTCTGCAGACAACAAAGAACTCTACTACCACTGGTGTCTGTTGAATGTGTGTGTACCATTATTTATACTATTGTCTACAGTAAAAAAAAAGTTGTAAAATTTCAGCAGTACAACTATCTATTTTTAGTCGATCATTGGCAAAGTGCTAACATAAACAGCCTCTAATGCAACAGCAGTTCTGCACTGTAACATTCTATACTTAGTCAATCTTTCCTGTCCAGAAATTTTTTATCCATATTTTTAACATGTTTGAATTATCTTCGTATTTTTGCAGCAACAAGCAATACAAATCTACTAGGCCAGTAATTTATTTTAAAAATTGTAATTGTCTTTCTTAACATAAAGGTGCCGAATTTCTTTTTTCGTTATGAAGCAAGTTAAAACTTATTTAAAATATTTATGTTAAAATATGCACCAGAGTGCCTCCTACGTGCTGTAAAGGTGGCGCCAGTGGCGCTTTTCGTGAACTTTACCGAGTCTTAGTGTAGCCCAGCGCTCGATTTTTCCTATCTCCTTGCTTATAGTTGAGTGTGTTCTCTTGTACCCTTTCCTTTATCCCCTCCTCCTCGCACATGCGCAGCCGCTAGCTTTGGCCAAGTGATCGGGTGTGTGTGCTGTAGAGGCTCCTACTTTGTTTTCGGCTCTCACTTGAAGCAGTTCGCTAGACGCCAATGTAAGTGTGCTCCAGTTATAGTCTGTTGGGGTCTTAAACCCTGCGTGATGTGTGGTGGCGGCCACCGTCACAGGTAACTGTTTTACTTTAATGTAGTAATTTATTTCAAAATTCCCTTTAGACATCGCCTTTGTGAAAATTTACGTCTGAAATTTTACGCTTTTTTCTTATAATGTTTAGGTAGTTTTCATCCTTTGATTTTTTGAACTTCTGAACGCCAGCATGCGCCGGGCTGACTTTACTATGCACTTGATGTGCTCATTCTGGTGTGTTTAACTTTGTTGAGACTGTTGTTTTTTGTAAAGCATCTATTTTTGAAGTTATCGAATTGGGGATGGAGCCCACTTACATGACATATATTGCAGCATTGATTTATTGTAAAAATGTTTGCGAATTTGTGAAACGCCATTTGTATGACCCAATTATGTAACCAATTGTTTAGCTGCTTAATTTGTGCAATTGTTAAATTTGATATTTCACCTTTGCTTGTATTGAAATTTTAAAAGTTAGTAATGTTCTTGTTTCGTTGCTATTACACGTTGAGAAAATAAACATATCACACTTTCACATATTTTCTTTCTGTTGTATTTGTGTTGTAATAATATTACATCACATAAAACTGTGCTGCTACTCTGCTTGCAGTATTATTTACCGTTTTCCTCGCACTTTTTTATGATGACTGCGAGCGGCGTCTCCTTCGTGTACTCCTTGCTTAAGGAGGACCTGCTGTTGTTCCTCGACGACAACAATATTATCTACGCTGAGTCAATGGATGTCAAGGCGCTTCGTCGTCTCGCAGTGCAGTTCTTCCGGGAATCTGGTACCCCTGTGTTTTCGTCGTCGCCCCCGCAAGCGGAGAGTACCTCGTCATTTGACGAGAAATTACTGTTCCGTTCTGTCCAAACCCTTCCCGAATTTATTCCACTGATCCCGGGCACGTGCTCAGCTTTCTCATTGCTACGCGTAAACTTTTGTGCTTGCAATTATGTACAGATAAGCAGTTGTTGCGTGCCTTGACTATAAAACATAAGGGTCATTTTCTCAGTTTGCTTACTGAGCAAGTGAACGCACCGAGGGGCACTTGTGAAGCCTTTAAGGAGTGTGTTTTGACGTTCGCTTTTCCGCCGTGTGTGTTGCGGCGTTGCGAACGCGATAATGTGTATAGATTTCAGCACCCTGACGAGTCTATGCAGGAATTTATTAATCCTGTAATATATCATCGTACAGCTTTGAATATACCTACCCGGCTCAGAAAAAAAGATAGTTGAATTAGTTATTTAAAGTTTAGCTCCCCATGTGCGTCAAGGTTGTGCTTTGTTGGCTAGCCCTGCTACGTTAGTTGAGCTACCTACTCTGGCGTGCAGTGTAGAGGGATGTTTGACGGCTGCCGCGGAGTATAGCTCAAGCTTCCTCTCGTGCCCCTCCGACGAGCGCAATGTTTGTGGCTTTATAGGTCAAGTTCACTGCATGACTGCCGGAACAATGTCAAGGTCATCTGTTACCAAGGTTCCACGTGAGGTCGATGGCAGGACAAATTTCGTGCGATGTCCTATTTGTTGCTCTAGAGGTTACGTCGCGGATAATTGTAGGAGGGTATTTGTTCCTCCTTCAGAACGCAGTTGTTATCAATGTCATCGCCTAGGTCGTAAACGGGTGAATTTTCCGGGAAACGAGCCGTGGCCGGGAAATTAAGAGGTGGCATTCCCATCTGTCAGCAATTTAGTCCACCTCCTAGTTGCATCTTTGTGGTGATGAAGTTCAATGACTGCAAGGTTGACGCTCTAGTGGATACTGGGGCGACATGTAGTGCTGTTAGTGAAGATTTTCTAGCAGTTTTGTCCTCTGGCGCGAATCAAAACGCTGTGGATATTTCTGAAGAATTTTAGTCACGTATTTGTGTCGCTAACGGAGAAGTAGTGAGATTGCGATGCGGTGTGCGGCTCCATTTTAAGGTGGGACATTTTTCCTGGATGTTTTCGTTCTGGGTGTTCCCCGAGTTGCATGTCAAGGTGTTGTTAGGATTGGATTTTTTTGGACTTTCTAAAGCACCCATAAATTTAAATACGTTTTGTTTAATGTTTTGTTTAGTTCCCGATAGCCCAGTTTCGCTTTGTACACAGCCTTGTGTGCCGTTTATTGCTGTGATAGAGGGCGATAATGTAGATCGTGAGCGTAGGTTGGAAGAATTGTGCCATGACTTTGAAGATGTTTTGACGACGCGCATTAGCAAGTGTGATGTTTTGCAGTATAAATCCTACCTTACTGACGACGTACCGATTCAGGAGCATTATGTTCATTGCGCTCCACCTAAGCTGGAAGAATTTCGCAAAATTATAAAAAAAACTTTTTGGATGCAGGAGTAATTTCACCATCTTCCTCTGATTACTGCTCTACTGGTTTCTTAGTTAAGAAGAAAGACGGCGGGTTTAGGCTCGTCGTTAACCACATTAGTTTGAACAGGAAAATCATAAAGTATCCTTTCCCACTGCCTACAGTGGAGGACGCGCTCCAGCATTTGGGCAAGGCACGGTATTACTCCGTTCTCGATCTGAATAATAGCTTTCATCAGTTTCTACTCGATTCGTATTGCCGTAAATTTACCGCTTTTAGCACTCCCTGGAGCCAATATGAATATAATTGTGTCCATATGGGAGCCAATTTTGGTAGTCAGGCTTTGAGTAGAGTTCTTGATCATGTGATGGCCGATTACAAGTTCAGTTTTATGTTTAACTATGTTGACGACATTATTGTCTATAGTAAGTTACTAGAACATCTTGAGCACTTGAGAAAAGTGTTCATACGTTTACGGAAAGTTGGGCTGACTGTTAATCCTAGTAAGGTGATATTGGCTTCTCCCCAGATCGAATTCCTGGGTTATGTTATTTCCACTGGGCAACTGTTAATGGATCCGGACAGAATTGCGCCTGTGGTTACCTTCCCTCGTCCCTGCACGATTAAGGGTGTGCAGAAATTTCTAGGTTTTCTCGGGTATTATTCTAGATTTATTCCCAGTTTTTCAGAATTGGCAGCTCCCCTTAACCTATTGAAGCGTAAGGATGTCGAATTCAATTGGGGCCCTGAGCAGGAGAAAGTTATTGTCGCCCTTAAGAAGGCTATATCCTCGCCTCCCGTTTTGCAACTTCCTGACTTTAGTCAGCGTTTTTTAGTACAGGTTGACGCCTCTTCACAACCCTTGGTGCCATTTTGGCGCAACATGAAGAAAATGGATTGGTTCCTGTTGCTTTTGCTAGACGGAAGCTGAAAAAACATCTCGGGAGTTACGAAAAGGAAACGTTAACTTGTCTCTTTGGTCTTGAAATGTTTTCGTCTTACATTGAGCATAATGAGTGTGATATTCACACTGACAACCAGGCCTTGAGTTGGGTGTTAAATAATCCACAGCGACTTGGCAAAATAGGACACTGGGTACACAGGTTGTCTCATTTTCAGTTCAAGGTACATCATGTTCGTGGTTGCGATAATGTGGTCGCTGATGTATTATCCAGGATGTATGACCCTGTAGAGTTTTGTGTGGACCAACAGCTAACCACTGATAATGTCACCCTTTACAGGATTTTCCTGAGTGCTTCACCATTGGGAAGGAGGCTCAGAAGGTAGATCCACGATGTGTAGAATTCCGTGAAAAGCTTCAACGAGGTGACCCATGTCAGTATGTGGAACAAAATGGGGTGTTGTATTTCACCGGAAGCTCGGGTAGGGCAAAAAATATGGTCGCCCCTAGTATCATGCAACCTATGCTACTAAGATATTACCACGATTCGGTTTTCGGTGGGCATCTCCATGTCAATAAAACCTTCCGTAAAATCGCAGCCTTCTTTGCTTGGCCGAATCTTAAGCGTGACGTCTCTACTTATGTTAAGGGGTGTGAGGACTGTCAGAAGTGCAAGCCCGCTCAACGGGCTAATTATGGTAGTAATACTGGTGATATTGCTGACGGGCCATGGCACACTTAGATATTTTACAGTCCCTTTGTGCGGTCCAAGTGTGGGAATGTATGTATTTTGATTTTGTTTGACACCTTCTCTAAATTCGTATTTTTAGTTTCTTTAAAGAATATGAAGGCCTCTACCATTGTCAAGTCTTTGACTGACCATGTGTGGAAAATATTCGGGGCACACATACACATTTTGACAGATGGTGACCGTTACTTTATTTCTGGTAAATTTAGGGACATGTGCTTTAGATGGGCTATGAAACATTTTACCTCAAGCCCTTATTACCCTAAGGGAAACCAAGTTGAATGCTTTAATGAGATATTGAAGGTGTATCTTACCATTTTCTATAATCAGGATCAGACCCTTTGGGATGCAGATATGGAGTTCATTTCGCTAGGGTTTAAGTGCACTGTCCACGGGTCCACCGGCATCCCTCTTTGCATCCCATTCCTGGCCGTCACCAAACCCATCCACTCCTAAATATATGGGGAATTCCCTCTCCTGTATTGTTCTCGTCAGATAGCGAGAGAGACCGTTTGTGTGAGACCGTGGCTAAGCGGCTGGACACCGCAAAAGAGGAAGTACAGGTGCGCCTAAATAAAAGCCTGGTTCCTCCTCCTTTTGCAAGGGGTGACATGGTATTATGTAAGAGGTTCGACTTCCTTGATGCGGCTGCGCATGTAAGCGCTAAATTTATACCGAAATTCAAGGGGCCATTTGTTATTCAGTGTTTTATGGGCCCAAATACAGTTATATTGCACCTCCCCGAGGGCAGGTTGGGCATCAAGAAGGCACATGTGTCTCACTTGAAGTGATTTGTGAGGAGAGGGGAACCATGTAAATAATGTTAATGTGATGATTTTAAACTTTTAGAGCTCTGAAAGTTTACTTGGTAAGTCTCTTGTACATAATTTGAATTTAGTCTTGATCTCTCTTTTCAAATTGATTCATTCTGAATTGAAATTGTGTAATATTTAATATGTGTATTTTTAAATTAATTTTCTATTATTCTGGTTATTGCAGTATTGAATTTTAAAGTACTCAGGTTTTATATGCTTTAATTTTTCTAATAACACTAAAGGTGCTATTGACATCGTGTTGTAACTCGTTTATTCGCTAGAATTACATTGGGGTATTATGTTGCGTATCCTTTTTCATATAGATATTGTTTGCTTATTAAGGGTCTTGCACACATATTTGTAGTATTTTCACTGCATAGAGTAATGGTTTGCTGTTTCTCCATCCCTTCCATTTTTTTTTTTTATTTTTCGAATTCACAGCTTTTGCATTTTTGTTTACCTTTCCATGTATCCCTCGAGTCGCTGACGCTCTTCGCCAGGCTGAAGATCTTCGACGGAGTTTCTGCTCGACGATGCCCTGTGCTCCGCCTGCCGAATGCTGCGTAGTCGACAGGCTTGATTGCTCTGCGGGTGCAGAAAGCTTCGTGTGCCCCTCCCAGTTATGATTCCCACATTGTGTTGCTGTTGAGCTGGTAGCCGATGGATGCTCTATGTCATGATGGTGATACCTGTAGCTCATCTCCGGAAAAGCCCTAGCGAACACTAGTGTAGTGGTCGCATTTATGCTATCCGTGCTGTGAACTTTCTTTGTGACTTCTATGGACTCTTCGTTTCTTCGTTAATCTTTCTGTATGGACTTACTTGAAGAAAGTGTAATTCTCTTAGTTTCAAGATTTGTGTCCCAGTAGAGAAGTTTGTTCTATGATTAACTTTTATAAACTAGGGCTCATCTGGTGAGGTGGTTGCACCAGAGTGCTTCCTTCGTGCTGTATAGGCGGCACCAGTGGCACTCTTCATGAACTATTCCGAGTCTTAGTGTAGCCCAGTGCTCTATTTTCCTTTCTCCTTGCTTATAGTTGAGTGTGTTCTCTTGTGCCCCCTCCTTTAACCCCTCCTCTCGCACATGAGCAGCCGCTAGCTTTGGCCAAGTGATTGGGTGTGTGTGCTGTAGAGGCTCCTACTTGGTTTTCGGCTCTCACTTGAATCAGTTCGCTAGACACCAATGTAAGTGTGCTCCAGTTTTAGTCTGTTGGGGTATTAAACCCTGCGTGATGTGTAGAGGCGGCCACCATCATGGGTAACTCTTTTACTTTAATGTAGTAAATGATTAATTTTAAATTCCGTTTAAGCACCGCCTTTGTGAAAATTTACGTCTCGAATTTGACGTTTTCTTCTTATAATGTTTTGGCAGCTTTCATCCTTTGATTTTTTTGAAGTTCTGAACGCCAGCATGAGCCGGGCCGACTTTACTGTGCACTGGATAAGCTCATGTTGGTGTGTTTAACTTTGTTGTGACTGTTGCAAAGCATGTATTTTTGAAGTTATCGAATTGTGGATGGAGCTCTCTCATATGATGTACATTTCAGTATTGATTTAACGTAAACATGTTTGCGAATTTGTGATACGCCATTTGAATGACCCAATTATGTAATCAGTTGTTAACTGCATAATTTGGGCAATTGTTCAATTTTATATTTCACTTTGCATGTATTGAAATTTTAAAAGTCAGTAATGTTCTAGTTTCGTTGCTACTGCATGTTGAGAAAATAAACATATCACACTTTCACATATTTTCTTTCTGTTAAATTTGTGTTGTTATAATAATATCACATCACAAACGTATATTGTAAAGTGGTACCTGAGTTCCGCCTGCATGATACTCTTTTCTTCCAATTACTCGAGATCGCATTTTAATACTATTCGTTCATGCCCAAATCAAGAGAAGATATTTTGCCAGTTCTCACAGCTTTGGTCTTGATAATATTATTTACGAGGGTTGTCTTAGGTGACTGTGAGGCATTGTGGGAATGCACGAGAAAGGAAAATAAAGCCACTGGCCAATGACATTGTCAAACACAATATTAAAATTGGAAAATCAGAGCCAGATAACGAACCACGATTTTTTTTTTCGTTAAAAAAAGGGGGGTCAGAAATTAGGTCGTGGTATTTATTTTTTTCGACAGAATACTGTTGACGACTTTTTAAGGATGTATCGTCAAGAGTGTACCGAATTTTGTCATTACTTACTTGTTACCAAGTGTCTGAAGCTTGAATGTGAATCATATAGATTCGACAGCAATCTGCGGAACTCTAAATTTTAAATTTGAATCCCGAAATAGCAATGTTTTTCAAATGAACAGAGATTGCCATTTCGTGCAGATGGCCCGATTTCGCGAGTGTTTTTTCGGTGTATTTTTGTCATTTAAAGTTATCAAGATGTCTCAACAGGTACGCAAAACTGGTCACCAAATTCCATTTCAAAGTTGATTGTAAAATTTTAATGTACTGTTTTAATTTGTTGTTTGACATTATAAAAATGTACTGACATAATTGGGAATATACAATAAAACATTCCATTAAGGCCATGCTATCTTGTTTCAACAGTTTTTGAGATAATTATTTTATTTTTAAACTTAAACAAGAGCATATCTTAAAGTTCGGTTTGTCAGTTTTGTTTAAAATGTCTTTTGCCGTAATAGCTAATTTTTTTCCAAAGCAAGAAGTCATACGGTTGTGGCTAAAAAGTCAATTAACTAGGATATCGTTACTTAAATAACTAGCTAAAAACACACTATTTACTGTGTTGATAAAAATCAGCCAACATGGAGAAAACAATAAAGGGTTTTAAACAAAACTGCCAAACATATTTTTGATGTCTGCTCTCCTTTAAGTTAAAAACAATAATTTCGCTGAAAAAGTTTAAACTAAACGGCTTGTCCTTAAATGAAACTAATCATTGCTGATTTTACAAAAGAAGCAAAAAACTGGCTTCTTTTGTGCTACATTTACGTTGTACCGAAATATTTCTGCAAGGAAGTGAAGCGAAATGTGTAATCTGTAACGGTTGTCCGTTAACGAAAAACGATTCTCGAGCTTCAATGTGACCCATTTAACAAAACTTTTTGTTACTAATAGCCTACGTGCATATCGACATCACGAGAGCGAAAGCTTACGAACATAAAGTATGGTTTCTGATTTATATGATTCATTTTAAAATATTATTACAGTTTACTTTAAGGAAACATAACAACATTTTTGTATAACTATTTTCATCTTGGCTTTTGTGGGTATAAAATATCAGCAAAAAATTAGTTTTTGATGTTTTAAAAAAATAAATATATAATAATCTTATTGAAACATAAGCAACAAAACACATAATGCATAATGATAGGTAATGCAATATTTATCTTTGTTAGGGCTTAAATATTGCTCAGGTTTCAGAAACAGGTTTGATTCTTGGATGAGGAATATAGCATTCACTATTTTTGTTTTTTCATGAAATTAATTCGTATTTTGTTATAATCTCTTTATTTAAAAATGAACACTGACTGACTGACATATCAAACTGCAACCCGAATCGCTGGACCTAGAATCATGAAATTTTTTGTGTGGTTACCCGTCAGGTCGTAGGCGAGCACTAAGAAGGGATTTTTCGAGATTCAACCTATAAGGGGGTAAAAAGGGGTGAAATGTATTTCCGAATAAACGTTGATAGAGCTCAAACCCGACTGCCTGTAATCATTATTTTTACAATAATAAGATACACACAAAATTGCATATTATCCAATTTAAGGATTTTCTGAAATTCAACATTTAAATAAGGGGGTGAAAATACCTTAAATGTATTTCCAATTAACTGTCGATATCTGACGAATCCTTTGGAATAGAGAGTTGGTATTCACTTCAAAATATTGCTTACGTAAATACCTAAAAAGCAATTTTAAGATTTTTGAAATTCGACCCCCAAATCAGAAAATCGTCTATATCACTGACATACATTTGACTATCATTGTGATTTTTACTTAAATTGGTTATGTATACAAATTTTTGTAGTAGGATTCCAAGACGTTTCGAATATCTTTAACTAAGGGGGTGAAAATATGTTAAATGTATTTTCGATTATTCCTCCAAATCTATCGAACCAATAGATATATCGAAGTGCTCTTTGCTTTAGAAAGATTTTTTTGTAAATATCCCAAATACCATTAAAATATATTTTCCGAATTCGGCACCATTTATTTTTATATAACAACATGATTTTTATTTAATATTGATGCTTACTCAAACACCTGAAATGTCATTTCAGGAATTTTTGAAATTCGCCACCTAAGGAGGTCAAATGGGGTGAAAAGTAATGGAGAATGTATTTAATTAATCGTCGATACATCTTGAACTGAAGGGGATATTGTCATTTTTTTCACGTCCAAGAGACACCAGTTAAATAGACTAAAATAGGATAAAAGGGTACTTCGAAATTCAGTCCTTACGAGGTGAAAAGACCTAGAAGTTGTTTTAGATAAATCCTCGATATCAATCGAACCCGTCGAGATATACAGTTATATATTTTTTTTTGTTTCAGGATGATGATAACAGAAATGATAGAAAAATGTCTAAGATTTTTCGAAATTCGAACTCTCAGTTTTATTTTGATTCGACTGAACAACCTACCGTTGTGATTTACACTTCAATAGGACACTTCTAGAAATGCCAAATATGTGAAATTAAAATATTTCGAAATTCGATAACCGAAAGGGCAAAAATGCATACAATTTATTTTCCTTCAACCCATATCTATCCAACCAGTAAAAACATTGAGATATTGTTCGCGTCAGAGTGATGCTGACGTAAGTATTTAAAAATTAAATGTAATTTTTTTTTTACTTTTTGAGATAACTTAATTATTAAGAACAAAACTAAGTTTGTCAACTTTCAATGCAGACGATCCGAAAAAAAAAAATACGACCAGCAAGAAATAAATTATACAGGAATTTCACTCTAGAGTAACCTATCGAAACGTGGTTTTGTGCAACCTCTATGAGGCTAGGATATAAATATTTTATTTTTTAAATTAAATTAGTTTTCCTGAATTATTTCTACGTTATATACATGACGCAGTTGTTCGTAGCTCAAGTTCTACATTCCGGGAGGTTCTGGGCTAGAATTCCGTTAAAAGCTTGCGAACGTTTAATCCCGACACACAATAACTGCACGGCATATCGAATTAGTGAAATTTGCATGTAGTCGTTTAAATGGAGTAAAATGGATTATGCAGATCACTTTCCACTTAGGTTCCTCGAAAACATCAGCTCACACATATCATCTCACTAATACCAAGGTTGGGACACCAATTACGTATCCACGAAACTTTTCCGCACCAAAACTTCAAGTTAATATTTTGAAAATAAGTAATAGAGGACACCGTCACCAATGTTTGAGCACGGGGTAAATCAGACGTTCTTCATTCGATTAACCTCTTACATTTGTGAAGTCGCTGTTGGTGGCAGGGATAAACTTAAGACTGCTTTTCGCATGGACAGCTGTAGCTACTTATCATGTTGCACAGTTAGCTCAACTAGCAGCTTCGTCATTCTAACACTTGATGACTGAACCACCTATCTGTTGTTCAAAGAAGTTTTTCAATTAAAGTAAATATTATCAATTATGAATAATGCTCACGAGCAAAGCCGCGGGGAACTGCTAGTCTCTATAAAAAACTTAGTGCCCCACCCTCTCATCAATGCGCAGCCCAAACCGCTTTATCCAGAAAAGTGAATTTTTCAGCATAGCTACACCTCTTGGTGTAGGCACCCACTAAGGAAGGATTTTTCGAAAACCGAAAATGAAAGGGGTTAAAAGTGCAAAACGTGTTTTCGCAAAATTCTCGATAGCTCTCTAACCCGATGATATATTGTTAATATTTTCACTTCAAAACATTGCCTAAGCAAATGCATAGTTCAGTTTTTTTTTTTTTTTCGATTTACAAGAAATTCGGAAATTAAGGCGATGAAATGACGTTAAATATGTTTTCTTAAAATCCTCTATTCCTCTTAAACCATGTTAAATATCGGGGTGATCTTTGCTTCAGAATGGTGCTCATGTAAATGTCTAGAAATTGTTTTAAGAATATTTCAAAATTCATCCTTGAAAGCCGGCAAAAAAATGAAACGTGTTTTCAATTCATCCGTATCTCTTAAACCGTTTGAGATATCAAGGTCGTTTTTGCTTTAAAATAAATCTTACGTAAATACTTAAAAGTAATTTCAGGATTCTTCAATATTCGTCGTTGAAAGCTGGTAAAAAAATAAAACGTGTTTCCAAGTAATCATCCGTATCTCTCAAACCATTTGTGATATCGAGGTTGTTTTTGCTTTAAAATGAAGCCATCAATATGATCTGCGACTCAAGAAGTTACGTAGGTAAATATCAAAAAATTAATTTAGGGTTTCTTGTAAATCGAAATTTGAGAGGGTGAAAAGCTGGAAAATAATTTTTGGAGATATTGAAACTAACCTGACAAGAAATAGACATGCACTTTCCATATGAGTTTGCGTGCGTAAATATGCACAAAATAATTTTAAGTAATTCGCAAATTAAAGATATACAAATAATATATATTAACACAAACAATTGAGATGTAATTTGAGGTTAGTTACTCTTTTCTACAGACACGCGGGCGAAGCCGCATCGGGACAGCTACTTATAGAATATTTGAAGAAAGGGTTTCAGAGTGTTTGAAATATAGCCATATTGTGTCTTTTAGAATGTAATTGTTGCTAAACTGGAAAATGATCTCAATGATAACGAGATGTGTCGCTAAAGAGCATAAAAAACAAATTATTGAAATGTAATATTTTTTTAATATACTCAACTATTATATAAACAATTTTGACGTGGATTGTACAAAAGTTTAACATTCATATTTTTCTGACGGGCGTAGATTTCAGCAATAATAAAAAAGTACCTTGCTACAAAATTGTTAACTATTTCTCTTGTGCTAAATAATATGAGAAGGCAAATACCTTCGTAATTTTATGGGTTCTGAAAACGTTCACTGCTACGGTAATATTTTTCCATACAAAACCCATTAAAAGTCAAAAGTTTCTCAATAAAAGCCTATAACAAGGGAACAATGTTAATTTATAATTTTTTTTTTAAGTGCAATTTGTTCGTTCGAGAATATCCTAAGGACTAATAATTCGTAACAAATGAAATTAGGCCTATTCACACACGGATGGTCAACTTCGCTTGTGTAGGCTACATCACAGAAGTTGCAATTAAATTGAACACTGTACGGTATAGAATTGCACTTGTTGATAACTCAAGCGATCGGAAGATTTTGTACCATTCGTTTGTAAGTAGTTTATGGTGACCAAGTAGGAAAAAACTGTTATTTTACGTTTGTATAAAATTATATTAGTTTTGTAGACGTTACTTCGTAGTGCAGCTTCCTATTACGAAAAAAAAAATATATATATGCTCACACAATTTTCCCATAGTGGCATTTTAAATTCAAAATTGGCTCGTTTTTTTTTTTGTTCTTGTCCACTGCGAAGACCAATGAACATAATAGTATCTAAGATATGTATGTTCGAACACAATGACCCTTTCTCGTGCTCAAAATTCCACATTTCAATAATTTCCAGAAATTAACGAATTTCGATAATTATCGAAATTTCGATAATTCTCAGAAATTATCTTAAAGTGTCATTTAAAGCATGAAAAAGCCACTATGTTCGAACAAACATATCTTATCTACAGTTATTTAAGGAATGCAAATGACTAAAAGAAGTATAAAAATTAAAACTATAAAAATTTTATGAACTTATTTTATTTAATAGTTTTTCAACTTTTTTTTTCTAAATTTTGAAAATCTTTTCCAACTTTTTCCAAATTAAAGTCTTCATTTCCACATTGACCTAAAATTGTTAATTGTAGATCTTGTAATTTTAAAAAATATTTATGAACATATCTATTAAAGAAACAGGTATTTTATACATAAAAGACGGTTGATCACAACCTTTTTCATTTCCAATCATAAGATTAGTATTTATAAAAAAAATACCATAAGTACAAATGATTTTTTTTCTATATAAATAGAGAGAAAAAAATTTAAGCAACACTAAATTTGCTAAAGGGGAAAAAAAAAGTTACACAATTTTCTGAACTTGTAATTGACAAACCATACTTAATAAATAGAGCAAAAGTAATTGACACAAAATTTGGTTGTCGAGTGTTATTAGAAACAGAAGTTGATTTAAAAGTGTTTTTACCTGACAGATATGTACAAAAATGTAATAATAAAGTTTTAGAAGTTGTTAACAGTGGATCTGAAACTATCTTGTATGAAGGAATGTAAAACTTAGGTCATGGAAAGAAATTTCATTTCATCAGGTTTGAATAAAAATTCAATTCATACAATTAATATGTTTGTTATGCCAACTATTTATTTTCAAATATTTTTTTATTTTTTACAAACCTACTAAATTTTATTTGTTATAAATGAACACTGAAATGAATGGTGAACACACAACTCAACAAATAAGAAGAAGAAATAGAAATGCTTCTTCTGAAAATGCTTGGGATATTTTTAAATTCTAAAATGGTATTTTTTAAAGACCAAGTAGAAAAGTTCCTGAAACACAAGTTAAATGTAATGTCTGATAAAAAATATTACAAACCAACTCTATTTGTTAGTCATACAAGAAGTAAAAATCATACAATAGCTTGTGATTGTATGGACGGAGCTTACGAATGTTATTATGAAACTTATTTTAATGCAAGCAAAGATCACATTATTAAAAATCCAGAATCTCTATTTTTATTGCTGCAAAGTCAATAGTAAAGTGTATTAACGAAGACTGTAACATAGAAATACATGTTTTACTGAAAATGTTAGAAAAATATATTCATCATAATTATTACGAAATTTTTGTATCTGTAATTTTTCATAATGTGAAATACAATTATTGTTAAAATCAAACTTAAACGTCCAATGACTATTCCTACAATGAAATTCTATTTTAAATTCATTATAATTTTCAGTTGGATTTAATACACAAAACCCACAAAAATCTCCATCAAATAAATCAAATTTTACATCTTGCCAATGTTTTAATTCCATATCATTTTTATCTATAGATATAGTGATATTAAAACAAACATTTTCCCTACAACCAAAACAATTAACAAAGTGAAAATTATAATCAATATAATGTTATTTATCTAAAATATTCACCTCATGTTACATTTAGTAAATAATCAAACAATGATAAAATCTAATCCTTATTTTGAGTGCAACACAGCCAAGTTAAAAGTTTTTAGACACATTTCCAAATTCTAAGTAATACATTTGAAGATTCTTTTTCTAAGTCTTTCATTACACTTTCAATGGAAATAATATCCATATTTATTTTGATAAAAAATAAATCATTTTAAAAATTATATATTTATAACTATTATTTCATTTCTAATATTGCAGTTATTTCTGTAGAATCAAAGTTTATCAGTTTATTATTTTCATATCTTAGTTCCAAAACGATATTTTCTAGCTTATCTGTATTTATTGGAAAAAATATTGCATTACTCGGTTCGTAGTACATTGTTTCACTGAAAGAAGCATTTGGCTCAAATGAATCAATAATACTAGTTTCCCTATGGTTATATTCATCATGTTTTAAAATCATTCAATTAGCTAAATTACAGTGAATATTAACTGTTTGAAATGGAGCAATTTTAGGAATTGTATCGGCATAATGAATTTAATTTTTTTGTAAAACTTGGTTCCTCCAATTATTATGTGAATCTCTTTCACTAGGTATCAGTACATATGGACCATATTCAGAATTTGTGACTACATGATGAATTTCATTCTTACCTAAAAACTTTGTAAAACCTAAAATTTCACCAAAAGAATCTTCTATAACGAAAAACAGCTCAAAAGCTCATTTTATCTTCCCCCTGTTCCTTATTTTATTTTAATTCAATAGATATTTTTTTTGTCAAATGGAGGTATTGATTTTATAAATTTTTCAAGATCTTCTACATTATATTGACCAACTGGAATTTCTATTTTATTCTGTAGCCCACTTTCTTCATTAAAATATAACTTGTTACTTTTTTTTGTAATATTAGGTGTTAAATATGTTGTGTAAAACTGAATTAAGCCTACTGAAGGTTCTATTGTTTGTAAAGGATAATTAAGTCTTTTATTTAAGATTGATTCATTGCAAGTTAACTTAAATACTTTGCTCATTTAGTTAAGAAAAATATATATTACAAATATAATGAATTGTTAATCAAAGAAAATTAATTGCAATATTACAATAAGGATACCAGAGAAAATACTTTCGAATAAACAACATGGAGAATTATTACCTGACGATATTCATTGTTTGATTGTAGGTGCTTCTCATTCGGGGAAAACAACAATTATGATAGATAATTTTATTTATGCTCAAGGATGGTTAAATTTTGGTACCTTATATGTTTGTTCAAGAAGGTTAAATTAACTAAAATATATTTCTTTAAAAGGAGATACTGCAGCACCATCAAAAATAATTAAAGAACAAAAAGCATATTTTTTTTTCCTTCAAATGAAGAAATGGTATGTGTTGACAAATGTCGTGAACATTCTGTTGTTATATTTGATGATGTGATTTTGGATAATCAAGATATGATAAGAGATTATTTTACTCATGGAAGGCATAAAAATATAGATTTCTTTTATCTTGCTCAAACATATTCAAAAGTACCAAAACAATTAATAAGAGATAATGCAAATTTTCTTTGTGTATTTAGACAAGATGATACAAATCTTAAACATATTCACAGCGATTTTGTTGGTGGTAATATGTCATTCGAAAAATTTAGAGAAGAATGTTCAAAATGTTGGAACCAAGACTACCGTTTTATTGCTATAGATATGGCTCGTAAATTAAACAAGGGTAAATATCGCAATAAAATAAAAGATTTTTTGAAATTCTAAATATGTTTGTCAACCATAATAATATTAATAAACACTAAGGTACCATCTGAAAGATTAAATTTCTTTAAATTTTTGAAGAATATTTTATCATCCTCTTGAAGAGGAAAGGGTTTCTGTAAATCAGTTTTTTTCCATATTTCAGAAGTCTAGTTTTTAGATACATATTTGTACGATATAATAAATATATTGATGTAAGATCATTTGGTTTAATTTTTATTTCACTTATTATGCCATCCATCATAAAAATATATTCGGTTTGATTATTCCCCAAATAAAGTACTCTACCTTTAGCATCGTGACTAGATTCAGTTTCTTGGACGTACTCCATTGCAAAATTGAACGACTGTCAAAGAAAAACTAAACAAATAATAAGATACCATAAAATGTAGGTATTGGCCTGTATGTGTAGGTTTCCTGTATACTTTAGTTTCCAGACATTTTGCTTCCAACCACCCTAAAAGCACAAAAACTGGCATAATTCGCACACTAGCTAACCGAGCTGAGATTATTTGTTCCAACAAGAAATCTGTACTGATAGAACACAACCAAATATAAAAAGAACTCACAGCCAATGGTTACCCGGCAAACACCATCAAACAGCAAATGAAACCTAACAGAACACTTAAGCCCACAGAACCGAAAAACCAGCAGGAACCCTAGATATTCCGTATGTTATAGGCCTTTCGGAAAAAATACGACGTCTGGGAAATAAATACGGGCTTCAAACAGAATTCCGATCCAAATCCACTATCAAAATTATGGTCACCAGGGTAAAACCAGCCACTGAAAAACTACAAACTCACAACTGTGTATATCAGATACCCTGCGAATGTGGTCATATGTATATTGGAGAAACTGGCAGAGCTCTTTCAACACGCATCAAAGAACATAAAAACAATTGCAAGAAAGGCGAAACCAAAAAATCTAGATTGGCCGAACATGCATGGGAAAATAGCCACAAAATTCGTTGGGAAGACTCGAAACCACTTACACAGGAAACTGACAAAATTAAAAGAAAAATCAAAGAATCAGCCTTTATTATTAGCAATAGCAATATTTTCAGTCAACAGAGTACTGAATTAAAAAATATGTGGATCCCATTGATTAAGAGAGAAACAACTTTACAGCACAAAACAAAAACACACACTCAACCCATCACAACTAATCAGAGTCAATCTATGCTGCGTGACCAATCAGGAGACAGCTCGTCTCTCATTGGCTGAGCAGGATAAGTGGGCTTACCCTATATATACCCATGGTTTTTCCAGTCTCCTCATCAGTCGCACTCGTGCTCCTGAACCCTGTGTGTCTACCTGATGACGGGAACAGATTCCAGTTCCCGAAACGTCGTAACACTGTCTGTCTGGAAAACTACTGTGTTTTGTTTCGTCTCTTCATTGTGTCGTTTGTCTTGTCTGTATATGTCTGATATCTGTTGCATTGTGTCTCGTCTACTTGTTGTGTTCTTTTATTATTTTTCTGTTCGTGTCTGATATCTACTGTGTTTGTTGTTTCGTCTCATCGTTATGTCGCATGATATTTGGTTTTTTATTTTATTTTATTTATTATCTGTTTTTTTATTTGACCCGATTCCATCTTGGAATTTCATGTTGTGTATGTATCTTGCTGACTAAGCATACTCTGCTTATTTTATGGTATCATTTTATGTGTTTAGTTTTTCTTTGACAGTCGTTCAATTTTGCAATGGAGTACATCCAAGAAACTGAATCTAGTCATGAGTCATGAACTCCCATTGCACAGTTCTTTCAAAGATCATATTTAGCATTGTATTTCCCTACTAAAGGAATGATGTGTATTCTATTGTTTTGATAGTACTCTAAATTTACATCATCATTTGGTGCAATTGGATTATAAACATTTCTTAATCTTTTATTTTCAAAATCTACATTAGTATCTTGTTCCAAGTGAGGAAGAAAAACATTATCCAATGACTGTTAATTTATAGTTAAAGTTGTTATAAAATCATTGAACCGAGGAAGTGTTACCGAGTTATTGATTCTTGAAATGTTATTAATTTTATATTCTTATTCTTTAATTTTTTCCTTAGACCACAATTTCGTCAACGCATTTCCAAAGATATCACAATTTAATAATAACGAAATTATTTTTGAAAATTTAAAATTATTAGATGAATGTTTCAATACTATAATACATAAATGTCCACAAATAACTTCATCGAAATTTTATTTTCTATCATCATTATAAATTAGATTATAATATTTAAGATATTCAATTAATTTAGGTGATGGTTTTCCACCAATTGAGTAAAATAAATAAGTACTTTTATTTTCTTTCCAATAACAAATCCGACGAGTTCCACAATTTTTAGAAATATCTAAGTTAAAAATTCCACTTTCTTTCTTAAGTGGTGATTTGGGTAATTCACTTCAAAAATTCTTAATTTTATTTTTTAACCAGTTTTTCTATATCAAAATTACTCAATGGAATTATTTATTTTTCATCGAATTTTTTTTTTTTTTTTTTTTTACTCCTTTACTAACTTGTCCTAGTTTTTCCATTTCCAAATCATGTCTTCGTTGCTCTTCTAGTTCTCGGTCTTATGTTTTAGAATTAATTACAGAATTAGCAACAGCTGAAGCATCACCAATCAAAGATCCAATTGCTGACAGAACACCAAAACGAATTTGTAAAAATCCGCCTTTATGTAAACCACTACCAGTTTTAATTTCTTTAATTTTCTTAAGTTGTGGAATAGATAAAGTTAAATTTATTCCTTTACCTTCTTTAAGTTTCTTGTTTTTTACGTTCAAGTTGATCTTTTGTTAAAAAAAGGATCAATACTCAAACTCTTAAGTTCATCT
The DNA here is from genome assembly GCA_003012365.1 of Medauroidea extradentata. Classification (NCBI taxonomy): domain Eukaryota; kingdom Metazoa; phylum Arthropoda; class Insecta; order Phasmatodea; family Phasmatidae; genus Medauroidea; species Medauroidea extradentata. The sequence continues at coordinate 667 of PNEQ01081347.1, read as the reverse complement.
GCAGAAAGTTGAAGTACAATATTTTTCACCTTCATTTATATAAGAAAAAATTAAAAAGAAAAATGGAACAATATTATAAGTAAAAAGCTATTACAAGTATTTCATTTTTATCCCCCAACCAAGTTTTCGTTTAGCATGCATAGCAGATCCAGTAAGACCAGCAAAAATTATTTCACTTAAATCTGCATCTGGAGCAAAAACTCTTTTGAAAGCTTTCTTTTATAGTTCAGTAGGGACCACGTGGGCATTCTGGCGCAACTGGGAGCAAAACCGGCCTAACCTGCATAAGCTTAACATGGCCGACCCCTCCCCTGCCTGCAGCAAGAGCTCTGATTGGCCTAGAGGGTCATTAGGGGGGCATGGTCTTGGCTGGGATTGGTTGTTGGGGTCTTTTGGTACGAATAGCACCTAAGTGCCATGAGGCCTGTGATTGGCCGAGAGCTTAAGCCCCGCCCTTGGAGAGGGGGAGGGGAGGGGAAGTGAGGGGAAGTGAGGGGAAGTTAGGGGAAATGAGGGGAATGGATCCTTTTGGTACAAGTTATGCCTAAGCGCCATGAAGGGGAAATGTATACCTCCTCCCTACCCCTGTAGTCTCTCCTGTCCTTATGGCATACCCTTATAGCATACCCTTGAATATCCTGCCCCTGTAGCCTCTCCCATCCTTATG
>PNEQ01081346.1:0-27089 GCA_003012365.1 Medauroidea extradentata | reverse complement strand
GGATACCAAACACAAAAAAATTAAATTTTATATGTTCCACAGTTTTTAATTGTGATAATTGGATCTTAATGCTGTATACCTTAAAAAGAAAATTAAAAAATTTCAGGTTGCCAAAGAGATACCAACTTGAAATTTGGACTGTGTGTTCAAGAAATATGTACAAACAAATTTAATTTTTTTTCAATTTTTTAAAATATTTCGTTTTTATGTAATTACAAAATTAAAATTTCAGAATATACAAAAAAACATTTTAGTTACAAATTATACCATGTGATATATCAAATGAAAGCTCATTTAATAAGCTTTAAAATGAGACCTTGCACAAGTCTGTAGCTCTAATAGATTCGTAGAAAATAGCATTTGAAGTTACAACAACAGAGTGATTTTTAAGCTTTTTGGAATTAAAAAAAAAATCATAACTCAAAAAATGACAGTCCCAAAAATCTAAAAAAATTAATTTTGTCTTACATAGCTGTGAGGAACACACAGCTCAAAAATGAACTATATTCGTGACATTAAGTTCTAAATAATTCTCTCATTGGTTGATTTGACATGGAATGACCCGGCTTACAATGACACATAAACGGAAAATTATTTTGTTCTGGTATGTGCAATGAATACAGGGCAGCAAAACAAATTGTTCCGGACATTAAAGAAAAAATTAAGAATCATTGCTTCGCATTGCGGTGTAGAAAAATTGGTGAGAGGGTTTTATGCCCCTTTAACAACGATGTTTTCAAGAGCAGATGTGGGTGGTGAAAGAACAACACAACATCCATGCCCAAGACGGACACGATGAGTCACGCTCGCTGGTTGATGATGTTCTGTTGATAACGTAACGGCGTCTGGAGAGTTGTAACGTTTTAAGCGTGGATCGCATTTGTTTATAAACTACTTCAGGGAAATAATAGCGTACATGTAATGGACCGTAAAATGTAATCATCTTATGCAGGATAATTTTAAACGATTTTCATTGAGACACGCACATGAATGGATTAACAAGATTTTGTTGTCTTTAAGTTTTCCATGTTTACTATACACCGACAAAATCTTTTTCTTTATTTTAGAAGAAATGGTCACGTTATGAACGAGTAAACATAGAAAAAAAATTTACACTTGTTACATTCTACACCAAAAAAAATTTAGAAGGTAATTTATTTGAAAACCCCTTATAACGGCCGCACCCCATTTTTTGGGCCTAAAATATGGTCAAAATATGTGGCGATTACGCGAGTAAATACGGTAATTCTGTAGAACATGATAAAATTTTATTAGTTTACAATATGACAATTTGTGTAAGAATAAAGATGTAAATTATGTGTTCTATGATGCAATTTACATACATAAAATTAAATTTTAAAATTAGTAGTGTTAAAATGTGTTCACATAATGTACAGTGACCCAGAACGATTGCTAATTACAGTACCGTTTTTATTCATGTATACGAGGAAAATTATTTTTGTAACTTTGGAACTTTGAGGAGGGTAGAGTAACTATCAGGCTAGCAGCTGGCTGTTGCCCCTACGCTGTGACATACAGACGTAAGGTATTTTTCAATGTAAACATCCTGTGTGAGATGCGTGTGGTCGTGTGCGGCGTTTGTATTGCATGAGCCTGTACCGGTTGACCTTGACTACTTCCGCTCGCAACCTCCCTAGCTTATCTCCCAACGATGACTTCTTATCTCTCTCGCACAAGCGCGCACATTGGCTGTCGCCAGCCAGACGAAAACTTTTATGTGATAGAAGGGTGCCTGGTGCCAGCTTCTAGCAAGAGATAAAAAAAAAGGATCAGCCAGAAGTAGCAGCATAAAAAAATAAATAAAGATCTGACTGCCCACAATGTTTGACATTATTTTATAGTCCTCCATGTTAACGTTAATTTTCCCACTGCATGGCGGCCCTCCCGTAACTTGATACGATAGTTACGTACAAAACAGTATTTATTGCAGCCTCTTTTGCTTGTAGAAATGATAGCGTACTAATTTCTTCACGTTTCTTGTGATTAATGACAGATTACTCCACCTCCCCGGACACCCCTCGATAACACGGACGAATCGTAACTCGGACAGCTTCTTCCCCCTTTTAGTCCGAGTTATCGAGGGTTCACTGTATTTCTAAAAAACAATATATTTCACCAAAGTTTGATATTTCCACATTAATTACTTCTTTGAGAGAGTGAAGGCAGCATATTCGTTGTTTCACCATAACGCTCTCATTTCTATGTACAGTACATATCATCAGTTTATTAGTGTGTAAATCATTACAATTAAAAACTGTATTAAAGTACATAGTTTCAATATGTTGTTGCTGAATACCTTGTAATTTATTTGGCAAACATTGGATAGTGTAATAATACATTTGGTAGTTAAATATTGCCAATTAACATCAAACTTTAAAATGGAACTTAAGTTTTAGTAAATAGATACTTTAAAAATATATTGTTTCATTAATTCTTTAAAGTCATAAAATATGGTCAAATATAGATGAGGTGAGCCTAGGCCTGCCAATGATTAAGGGAACTACTAAGCATTTACGATGCAACAGTAGAATATCTTAAACCTATCACCCCACATCAAAAACAATACCGAACTTAAAGATGATTTTTATAGAATACATATAGTAATTTAGTATTGCCTTGTACGGTACTGTAAATGGTTTAGAATCTCTTTTTATCTTGGAACACACAATTTTGGTCACTGCAGAATTTCACAAAGTTATTAAAGAAAAAATTAATATTGCAGTAATCTTTTTTTTTTTTTTTGCAACTTAACAAAGGGCAGATGCGTGAAATGTTTTCCATTCATAGGAAACACAACGGTATACAGGACCAGTAACAATATGCTGATAAAATGTATTTGAATTATGTTTTGAAACAAGCAAGTTGAGTAAAAAGTTGCCCTTATGCTTTCCCTGCAGGAAAAGTTCAAAGCTAGACAAGTATAATTCAGCAGTTTTGGAAGCGAGACACTCGGCAACATCTCAGTAGGAGTACCTTTCTGAGACCTGTGCATGGTGCCTATAGGCTTTTCACAAAACTTTTTCGAGCCCAGGTTATTTTATATTTTTAGCCAATCTGTATCTTTCCACCATTTATTAATAAGCATAAAATTTCTGTGTAGATACTAAAACATAGTATTAAGATTGCGTTGTTCTGTAAAAAGTTAATGTCTGAAACCACCCCAAAACGTATTTTCTGATTAATATTCTCAATTATAATCTCATCCAAAATATTCTTTTCACGATGAACAGTCTATAAAAAAAGTCTTGTATGAATGATCTGAATTGTACACAAAGAACTTTATAGCAAGCAACTAGTAATAGTAATATTTGCATATGAAAAACATTTACTCATTTATTACATTCAGTTTTATTGCAAAAACAATATACAACAAATGCATTTAGTTGGCCACACTTCTTTACTTACCAGAATGATGTGATCTGTGCAACTGTATGGTGTTAAGACTGAGAAGACAGCACCATTTGACTTGTTAGAAAAATCTGTTCTCTGAAAAAAAAAAAAAAAAAAAAAAAAACACTTAAACCTACACTATGAGTCATACCTTCAGTTTCTAAACTACAGCAACAATTAAGAAACACATTAAAATATTTTATTTCCATGTGGTGGCAGAGAGGCCAGATCACTCCCCTTCCACAAAGGTGATTCAGGCAGGGGCATCATTTGGGGCTACAGGGGGGGGGGGGGGCAAATGCCCCCCCTGGATTTGGAATTTTTGTGTATAAATATATTTTTTGTATTTTTAAATGTAAATAATGCTAACTTAAGGACATTAAACTGAAGTTTTATTATTAAAGTATCTAATTTATACATGCTTAATTAATCAAAAAGATGCAACAAGGTCACTGTCGTCAGAAAACAAAATCTTGCCCCCCCCCCCTGGAAAAACATGAAATGACGCCCCTGGATCCAGGTTGGATTCCCAGCAGGGTCAGTCCCTGGATTTTTGCATGTGGGAATTGTGACGAACTATGCCGCTGGTTGGCGGGTTTTCTCTGTGATCTCCCACTTCCACCGCTCCTTTATTCCGGCACCCCTCCATACTCACATCATACCAACCCTCACCAGCAAGACCTAGATGTTAAGTGCTGACAATCTCGTCACATTTCATTCCTTAACATGAAAACTTTGCAACTATACACTGCTAAGTTACCAAGCCAATTTAAATACGTAATTTGTAAGCAAAAAAATTAACGTATAAAAATACGTTGTCAGCTCCTACAAAAATTTTCTCATTACACATTAACTAAATAAGATCAATGGATTAAAAGAAACATTTTAGTAAAATCATTTTCATTATACTGTATTTTGGGCCAAATTAAATACACTTAAAAGTCAAATTTTCATTGCTTCTGTCATACTCTGTTCTTTAAAAAAATTTAATTATGGCTACAGTAAAGGCACACTGAAAATTTTAATCAAAATTATCAAATCTATTACACAAAAATCATTTAAATAACATTTTAGGTACAGGCTACTTAATTATGTTTAACACAATAGCAGAGAGGAAAGACATGATTAGCACATCAAATTAATTTCTTTTGCATTATGAGTACATGAGGTAAAACATGGATAAATACAGACTGCAAGGACAGGGCAAATGGTAGCGCCCATCGTTGAAAACAATGTCTGTCATGTTTCCCATGCACGAAATTCGGAAGCATTTTAATAGCTTGATTGCAAGTCTGAAGCAGAACTAAATTTATTATCCAACAATAGTTTTCTAAAATTAGATTCATGGTTTAAAATCAACACATTAAACTTTAATACAGATAAAATATATTTTTTACAGTTTGCTACAAAAAACAGTAAACATGAACATTTACTGTAGTGTTGTAGAAATCAATTAACACAGGTCTTTATGCAGACAAACTGGAAGAACCACATTCAGTATACTCTCCCAAAACTCAGTTGAGCCTGTTTTGCGTTAATTACATAGTAACATATTAAATAGAGACTCAGCATTAACGGTTTACCAAGCATGTTCCCAGTCCATCATGACAGACGTGTTGTCTGGAAATTCTACCCATAGAAAAAAGGTTTTTTGCATGCAGAAAATAGCTGTAAGAAGAATACTGTGAGGCGGTCCACCCACCACTTAGGCCTTTATTGTTTCCTGTTTTTATTTTATTATTTCCTTATGTTTGACTTAATGAATTTGCTATTATCTATATATTTACTTTGAGGTATTGTTGACAGTTGTTTGGCTTTTTATCTGTATTAGTTTTGAAATTGTTAAATTTTATATGTATTTAATTTGGTTTGTTTAGGCTGAGTCAACTTTGTGTTTTAATTTAAATTTAATTTGGTTTATTTGCAGCTTAACTGTCATTGTATTGTAATTCAGGGCTGGGTGTATTGTTGGCAAGTATAGTTGGATGGCACAGGTGTGCCTGCCAAGTTCCAGGAATCGCTATATTTAGATTTTTAACCGTTTTTCTAATATTTTTACTTTTCACAAAGTGCACGTGCGCCGCCGCTCGTTGAGTGTGCGAGAGAGACAGTAATATGTTTGCGCGGGCTGGCTTGAGCCCATGAAACGGCACGTGGTTCAAATTTACTTAAATTTATGTTGTAAATTATTATGTAATTTTGTTTTTCAGAAGAATATTTTCACTTTTCTAGTTGTTTAAAATTATAAAAGTTTATAATTTGTTATTATATTTAACTTAATACTATTTTTCAGTTATGTTTTTACCTTGGTGCGCTGGGTGGCCGCTAGAGGCGCTGCAGGGAGAGAGCAAGCTTCGGTGGGTCGGCCATATTGACTTGTTGTTCGGACGCTGACAGAGATGGTTGTGTAGCTTGGTGTTAGGACGCTGATGAAAATGGTTGTGCGGGCTGTGTGGGAGCGAGGTGGCCGAGCAGCCATGCATATTAGTCGCTGAGTAGAGTCCTCGCGTTTGCGAGAATATTATTGTTGAGATGTCGCGGCGTGTTTCGAACTTTGAAAATTAGTTTTAATTTTTCTCTTTTCAGTTTTGGGGTTGAGCAGTTCTCTCCCGGGAGCGTCAGGCTTGGACAATGATGAAGACTATTATGATTGAAATCTAGAGTTTCTGTATGTAAAGTTGGTTTTTTTTAATGTTAATTAATAAAAACAGTCACGCCAACCGGTTTTAATTTCATGTAGATACAGCAAACCTATACAATCACAACCGGCCACGTCAGAGGTTATGTCAACAATTATGTAAAATAACATCATCTTCAGTAAGAGGTGACCCGTCACATTTTGGTGCAGTGACCAGGATGTTATGTCAACAACGACGGTAAAGTTATTTTCAATTCATCTTCAGTAAGCGCCGACGCGTTACATTTTTGGTGCCGTGACCAGGATATATGGTCCTCTTCATAATCTTCAGTTAGCGGGGACCCGTCACGTTTTGGTGCCGTGACCAGGATGTTTGGTCAACAACGACGGTAAATATATGGTCTTCATAATCTTCAGTTAGCGGGGACCCGTCACAACACTACATGGTAAAAATCAGTCAAAATCTTGTAGATCCCTCTTTAAACACTCGAAAATAATAACTCATCTTGTGAATATATTTACTTGTCGTAGATATTCATTTCGAAGAACTAAAACTCATTTCTCAAAAAAATTAACATTTTCATCAGCATAATACAAGATGTATAATCTCATACTTATGCATCTTGTTAATTTGACTCTACAACAGAAAGGACCTTCACACACTACCACCAAACTGTTCAACAAACTTCCAAAGCACTTACATGATATGTGTTTTTCAAACATAAAAATGTACAGAAAACATATACAGGAATTCCCTAATATTCTATTATTTCTATTCTGTTGAAAAATACTTGCGTAATCAATAAGAAAAATGTATATAACAGAGTAAAATTTTTGGCCACTTTTTGTGTGTATGTGTGCTTTTTTTAAGTGGTGGTGGCAATGAAGAATGTGGACATAGGTTACTAAACGACATATCCTATTTAGACCAGAACAACATATTTTAACTGAACTACTGTCTACGTATACGGGTCATTATCAAAAAAATGTACAAAACACTGTCCACACATTGTTATGAATATAATTCTACATATAAAATTTAGTTAACTGCATGAAACCAATATAATAACTTATAGAACATAACGTAACGTTACATAATGTGGAAAAAAAATTTAATGAATGTTTTTAAAAATTCTGGATGGTAATAACTGTCATGTCCGTGGCATGTCACAACCTGCAGTTTTACCATTTTGTCATTTTCTAATTTAATGATTAAGCATTTATTGGAAACTAAGAACAAGGGTGTAGAAATTTTATGTGTCACAAGGTTTTGAGTCCTGTCCGTGGACATGAATGGAACTTTAAAAAAAGCCACTAGACTGCGCCACTGTTCAATGGTTATAGGAGGTAGTACAACCTTAGAGTAAATATAGGGTAGAGGGAGTATCCTCTATACATCTGCGTACAAAATTGTGTGTTCAACACAAGTCACGTGACTTTAATGAAATATGCGCGGGAGATTTAAAATAATATTGAGAGGCAAGATAATAATTGCTTAGTAATCACATCTATGTTGGATTATTTTGGTCCCTTATGAATATATTAGCTAATGAGAACATACTTCCATATTATTGCATAGTATAGTTGCGTAGAAATTTCAGAACGACAAATGTAAACAATATTTACCACGTTACTGTTTTCCTTAACCCAGCTGTTTTTAATAAAAAGGAAATATTAGCTACATACTTACTATAAGGCATTGAACCGAGATATTGGTGACACCACATGACTAAATATATATTCTGGAAGGTACGCCATGAGTTTCAAACAACACGACTGCATTTTTACGCCGATAAAACATAAATATACGACACCAAACTCTCGAGACCATGTTGGACACACATTTGTGACGTCATGTTCCCTCTACTATATATTACCATTATGAGTACAACAGAGCAGCCATTTTGTGCACAGGAACAAGTCTATGTTTTGTCTTGTTATTACTACTCTACATTTAGTCACAAATTTTGAGCAGTGTTCAGATCAACTTGTCACATCTGTGGCACTAAACAAACTAAGCAAATAAGGTATTTATGCACCGTTATCCTAATTATGACTCGTATTACTTATGAAAGTGTTACTATTGTCATAACCTCAACTATATTTTCTGTACTGCAAAATATTGACAAATTCATCCTGTCCGTGGACATCACATCTGCGGACATTGTATGTCCACAGACATGACTATAATATTATTTGCTTTGTAAATTCTAGCATATTTGGCTTACATAACTTATTGTTTGATAATGTAAGCTCAGTGATTCTCCAAAGAATCCAGTCAACTTATTATTTACAAAATTACATATTTTGTTATGAATTTAATTTATAACTTTGGGCCAATGATTGAAAGCATTTTTATATCAAGTACAGTAACCTATCGCAAATCCAAGGGTGTCTGGGATTTATGACATTAAGATTTTTAAAAATTCTTTATTAATATTAAAACTTACCAAAAAAATTTATAATTCTAAAAATGAGGTCTGTAAAGTTAGTGAACATGTCTAACACCTTAACATCATAATAAATAACTCACTCGACAAATTAACAGCCACATTAAATGGCAGCTAGCTGCACACTGGAAGAGACATTATATTTTTCTTCAAAAATAACAAACATTCCATTGTTTCTAAACCAGAAATCGTGCTAGGCACGGCAGCGCAGCAATACGACTCGCGACACATCGAAACAGTAACAATCAAGTAACTTTGGAAATACCCCGGATTATTTAGTACTTTTTCGGATTCTTCGACCATGGACTGGCGGGAGTTTACTGTATTTTACTAACAAAAAAAATAGAAGTCTAGGTCACTCAGTGTATCATTTTTTCCTTGTTTGAAGAAAAGGAATTATTCATTATTACTACAACTTTAAAAGTAAGTTACTGTTTTCCTATTTTCAGAGAATTGTGAAAATGGGAAAAGTCATAAAAAGGAAACTGTCGGACAAGCAATTAGATAAACAAAGAGAGACTAAGAAACTAAGCATGCAACGTGCTAGGGAAAAGTTAAAGGAGGACCCTGAAAAGCATCGCGAATAAAAAAAAATGCTGAAAGGAAAAGAGCTAAAAGAAAAAAATTACAGACATGAATGATAGGGAGAAAAGAAAGATGTGGAAGGAATTGCGTGAAAGGGCCAAAAAATGTAGAGAGAAAAAAAATGGAACCAGAGTTAATTACAGTAGGTACACCACATCACATCCCACAAAAACCACATACACCAGAGCTCGTAACCTTCCTTTTCAAGACTACAAGCTTGCAAAAGAAAGATGACAAAAAATAAAAAAAAACTCAAAGAACAAACAAAAAAGCTTAAAAAAGAAAATGAAGTATTGAAGAAAAAAGGAAGTAAATATAGAAAAAAGTATTAGAGCCTTGCAGACACTATAAAAGAAGATGCACCGAAGAAAGAAGCATGGAAATTACTTAAAGGACAGAGAGTGAGTTCTAAAGTCAGAAGAACCATTGAGTTTTGCTCTGTGTTAAGTAACCAAGTAGGAAAAAATTTTTAACTAACACACTCGGTAGCCAAGAAATACATGTTAGTAAGAATGATTACAGGAAAAATAATCAAGAAATACAGATTCCTTCACCGTGTTGGTTCATTGACTCAAAGGATAGTGAAAAATACTGTAGGTGTGCATGATAAGGCTAAGAGAATGAAGCAAGCTGAAAAGGATGTTGCCAGATTCTTGGAAAGAGATGAAAACAGTAGGATGTGCAGTGGAAAAAAAGAGACAATTACAAGACACAAACAGAAGAAGCAAAAGCGACTGCTATGTGAGCCATTAAAAAATCTCCATAACAAATATAAAGCAAGCAACCCTGAACGGAAATTAAGTTACACTACGTTTTGTCACTCACGTCCATTCTGGATTGTAGCGGCAGATTGCACAAACAGGGACACTTACCTGTGTAAACTTCATGCAAACGTTGAACTCATGGTAAAAAAGTTAAATACTCTTCGGATGATTGCAGAAAAATCATCCGATGAAATTCTTGCAAGGATTACGTGTGAACAAAAACTAGAGGAAGAATGTTTGGAGAAAACATTTTCTATCTACAAAGACTGTAATGTACAATGGAATGAGTTTGATGATGAAGAAGTAACATATTATCAGTGGGTCACCAAAAAAGCAGAAGTTGTCATAAAAGGAAAAGCTAAAATGCGCCAGAAGACTTAAAGAAGAGGTTATCAGTACTAAAAGGAAAATGGTGTCGTATTTTGAGAAACTGTTTGACAAATTTAGGCAGCATACAGCTAACGTAATCCACCAGCAGGAATCACAAGTGACATAAAAAATTCTCTGTCTGCTTATGAAGTCCTCTTGCTTATAGACTTTTCAGAAAATTACAACTGTAAATATTCTACAGAAGTTCAGTCGGTTCACTTTGGTGGCTCTCGCAATGAAGTGACACTCCACACTGTAGTAATGTATTACAAATCACAGACAGACAGCTCTGTACAAAACAGGTCTATCTGCACATTGTCCGCATGCCCAAAGCACGATCCGGTTGCCATATGTGCTCACTTAACGCCAGTATTCTCAGAAGTGAAAAACTGTGTTCCAAATCTCAAAGCAATACATTTTCTTAGTGATGGTCCCACCACTCAGTAAAGAAACAAAAACATGTTCTTTCTGGCAGCTACTTTTCTTACTAAAGAATTACAAGTAAATAGTTTCCACTGGCATTATTGTGAGGCAGGACATGGTAAAGGAGCACCTGATGGCATGGGAGGTTATGTTAAGAGGTTAGCAGACAATCTTGTTGCTCAAGGAAAAGATATTCCGAACATTAATATTCTAATGTCTGAAATTAAAAACAGCAACATTGTTATTCATAAGATTGACACTGACAACATTGAACAAATAGAAAAGTATCTTCCAAACAATGTACCTTCTTTCAAAGGTGTACTCAAAGTTCATGAGATAAACTGGTGTAGGGAGAATGGGACAGTAGTGCAAGCAAGAAGATTGAGCTGCATAATGTGCAAAGCTGAAGCTTCTTGCACACATATGGAATTGGACAAATCACTGTGGATCATCCTTCATGTATCCTTTTCTGACAGACACATTTAGTTAGGTGTTATATTTTACTAGCTATCTTTACAACTAAGTTATTTTAACATTTGATGAAATAATAATTTCTCTGTGGTGTACAGATGTGATTGAATATCTGCTCAATACTGCTTTACAGCTGTTCACCAATGACTAACTTGGGATTCATTGTATTCTTATATTATGTGTTTTGACACAAAGGCAAAGGTATGTGGACATACACCATTGCTAGTGATTCGTTGAAAACATAAAAGTTAAAAAAGGTTATGTGTTTTCAACAAATCATTAGCAATGGCATATGACCACATACCTTTGCCTTCGTGTCTTAAAGTCCCATTGCAACAATCATTCAAAGCTTATATGTTTTACTTAACAAAAATAAGATACTTCCTGTTCAAAGACATGAGGTACAACGAAGTATACACAGATGATTCCGATGAGGCTGAAAACAAGCAGCCCGTTGCATTCCACGTCAAGCGAAACTGCTACATCGTTGTCAAGTATACCTCACTAAGAAACTTTCAAACACACTACGTTTGAATAGTAAAAAAAGTTGCTGGTCAAGAGCTGCAAATGAATTTCATGCGAAAATCCACAGGATTTGCTTTTGTGTTCCCAGATGAAGAAAACTTAGAATTGATAGACTTGGCTGCTGTGAAAGAAGTGCTAAGTCAACCTACTATGAACCAGAGAAACCAGTTCTTTTTTTCAAAAAACATGGGCAAATACATAAACTTGTGTTAAAACCTACAAATTGCCTGTGTTGTATGAATAGCTTGGTGTTCGTTTCCATGCAATTGTTAATTTTTTGTCTTCTATATGATTGCCTAATATTGAGGGTCTAATCTTTAAATTCCTTTGAATGGGCATTTAATGTAATCATATCCTTGAATCATGTTATCAAGTCCATTAATAAATTATGTTGGGTCTGTGTGAATCATGTTGTGTCTGTATATCATGTTGTCACGTCCGTGTACTGTGTTGTCATGTCCGTGTACCATGTTGTCACATCTGCGGACCAGTATTTTTTCAAATATTAAAAAAAATGGATGCATAACTATACGATCTTGACCAATATTATAAATCAATTATTAAATGTAACATGTCTTCTGCAACTAAATATAAAAAGGTTTAACAGAAATTTTCGAGAAAAATTTTACGCTGTCAAATTGTACATTTGTTTGATAATGACCCATACATATTAGTCCTTTTATAATTTATTCAAATCAAATGTATTTTTTTTTCCATGACCTGTTCAATGTCTTTGTACAAAAATGTACACAAGTTCTGATGGATGCAACAAATTATACTAGGAATCAAACCCACACACTTTTCATGAGATAAACATGCACACCTCATATACAAAATCGAAATACACTGCCTGAAAGAGACACTGTCATTATTGTATGTGTAACTAACCAAGTGACTGTACCAACTAAGACAGTGGCACCAACCACCATGTTCCAAGTAATAAGCACACTAATAACCGCACAGCTTATGTGCTCCGCCAACCAAATTTGCAGCAATGGAGTTTATATGGGGAATCAATGTACCAGTAATTACTACTTAAGAATGTGTGGTAGATAAATAACCACTGAAAGCATCAATTGATTTCTACGCTTTTTTTCAACGCAATATGAATAAAATACTCAATGACAATCCTAGATAATGGTATTTGCCAACTTTATGAGTAAATACTTATCCAGAATTACTAACTTGTTACGCATGATCTCTTGCACTGCAGTTAAATAACAAGGTTCCAGCGTCAGAGATTGTGCCTCAGAAGTTAGTAACACTGGAAACAATTTTGTTTAAAACGTAGGCTAAAACTATTGTCTAGGATTGCAATTGTTTAATTTTCGAAAATTGGCTTCAAGAAACCTACAGTTATAGATTAATGTTTTTTGCGTTGAATTATGTACCACACCCTCTAAATAGAACAAGAAAATTGTCTGCACAAAATTTCTGAAAAAATACTTCTAAATGAGTAACTCTGCCAGTTTGTTTTATGTATTTTTAATATTTAATAACTAAAATTTAATTTCACTCATTCTGGCCTACAGTGCTGATTAGTCCGGCAAAAAATAATCTGGTGCCACTTAACGTGTACCCGGCTATGTCAGAGAGCATGGAATATGTCTCAAGGCGTAGAGGTTCCGCAATTTAGACACCTCACGACAGGCATATACTTACAGGATATTTTCCTTTGTGTTGGCCAGAAGAATTCTGAGCTTTGCTAACATGTATTGAGGATTTATTGTTGTGTGTAGGTACACATTCATTGACGTCACTACGTTGAGAGAAAACACTTGTTTAAGATGGTGGAGGCCTCCTCCTTACTTGATAAAATAAATTCAAGAATTAAAAGCTGAGCAGAACTGTATTTACAAATCAACAGATATTGCAAAAGTTGAAACAAAGTATCAGGTACTTTGTGAACCAAACTGTCTGTGATGGGAACTTTAAGTAACGAGATTTTATGCCTGAAGAACATAGTTACTTCACCAGAAAAAAGCACTAAAGGTATTGAAAGTAAAACTGTTGCCTGAAGAACATAGTTACTTCACCAGAAAAAAGCACCAAAGGTATTGAAAGTAAAACAGTTCGAGACCAATAGGATTACAAGTCCATTTAAGAAAAGCTGGAAACCCCCGTGGAGACGAATGCAACTGCACGTTGTAGCTGCTACCAAGGGACTGAAGGGACACCAGGGTGCATGTGGCACTCACTATTTTCACTCGACAAAACAATTACTGCAAAATTATTTCAGTATGCCAATTAGACCTCGACCTTTGAACAATAAAATTCCCCAAACATTAAGATTTCTTGTACAAGTATAAATTATTCGTTTTATATTAATTGAATCACATCAGCAATGAGGACCACCAAATCATTAAATACAAATAATTATGAACATCGTCTGAAAGATAACAGCTTAAAACCCATTCAACAACTATTTTTAGTTATGCCCGTGCATACAAAATATCAATCTCACACACAATTCAATCATATACAATTAATAGATGCATACACTAGAAAAAAAGATGAATCATATTTTCCACAGTCTGAGATATTCTTTATATAAATCTACTTAAAGAAAATATTCTGATATAATTTTATACAAAAAGTCAAAAGTTGCAACAGACACATGCATAAAAAACCATACAAATGCATTCACCAACAATTGTTTTAATACTGCCATCAAAAGAATTAACTTAAAAAGAATTCAGTTAAAAGTAACTACTAAGTAAAATATTAAATCATTAGCTTTAAAGTTCAAGTGATTTTTCATGGCTGACCGTATGATACTGCAAGTCTAAAAAATCAACAGTTTCCAATATTTCAGGACTACGTATAAAAAAGTTGTTTTAAAATAATATTCATCTAAAACTTTTGTTCTTCCACTAAAAGATTGCCAAGAAATTATAATGTACATTAGTTACACTATGCAGGTTGTTTTCATTTGTCACATTTGCAGCATATTTTCTTGAATTCTTCCTAACTGCATGCATAACGTCAGTTTGAATTAAAGTTAACCAAATTTGTTCGTGTACTGCCACCCCCTTGCATATAGCCCTTGAATGTATATCTAAGCTGTAAATTCAATAAAAATTAATATTCCATGTATAACCCTTCCCTGTGTCAAGATTTTTGGTAGCCAAGAAATGGAGCACTGGTAATACATATATCTACGTGGCGAAAACCGGACACGCCTGGTTTGCTAGCGGGCGGACCAAGCATAAAAGCTGCTCTGGAGTACCTTGAATCCAGACAGATGGCTGAAAGCATGCAGACGTGTGCAGGCAAGAGTGTGTGTTTGCGCACGTGCACGTGTGACAGAGAGAGAGAGACAGAGACACGTGATGCTGCAGTGCCACATCTTTCAGCTGTCCAAATGTTACCAGCTGCTGTAAATGATGCACATATAGTAGTATTGTTTCTCATCACTGTATGAAAATACAGTAGTAGTTTCAATGTGCTTGTTTTCCTGCCAGTATTTACATATGGTTACGTTGTGCGAGAATGGGGAAAATCTATGCAGCTTCACTGCAGATTTTTATGCTAAAAGTTGTCAAGTATACTACAGGAAATTCCAAGAAATGTGCGATGAGACATTTTAATATAAATTACAAAGTGTGCGAACATGGTGCCAGTAAGAAAAGTGTACGTGGTGTCAGCAATAAAACCAACTAAAACCAACTATAATGTACACCAAAAGACAAACGTGCTTGTCATGGTAAGCAGTGTAAATATCTGCAGGTTGAAGATGAACTGTATGTCTACATAATTAAAATGTGCAAAGCATGATTCACTGTGATCACAGGAATGATTCAGACTGAAGTCTACAACATCACAAGGCGGATGGACATACCATACAGAGTTCAAGGAGAGTTACAGCTAGACATGATTATCTATGAAAGGAAAGGATTTGTCTTTTAGGCGGCAGATAACAACGCAAAGAAGTTACCCAAAGAGTACGAAGAGAAAATTAATTACATCTTTCTAGAAGTTTCTGATAGGTTTGAGAAAATCAAATAATTATCTTTTGTTAAGTATCGGGAACAAAGACGAAACACAGTGGTTTGACACGACTGAAACCACCACTGTTAATCCTGTTGGGAAGAAAATATTTCCATCCGTACTATTGAAGCGGAAAAACAAAGGTTCATCGTAATTTTGACAGTAACTACAGATGACCGCAAGTTGCGCTGATTGTTATTAAAAAAAAAAAAAAAAAAAAAAAAAAAAAACACTGCCAAAGGCAAAATTTCCACCAGGTGTAACACGTGTGCATGAAAAGGGTTGGATGATAGATGACCTAAGGATTGATTGTCTACAGTCTGGAATCAACATCCTGGTGGGATGTTAAGAAAACTATCATTGCTGGCACTGGACAGGTTTTGGGGTCACCTGACAGTCAACGTGAAATCTCGTCTGACTGAAGAAAAATGTGACTTGGCTGTCATTCCTGGAGGTTTGACTAAGATATTGCGGCCCATGGATGGTGTCGTCAATTGGCATTTTAAGGCAAATTTCCCCAAGTTATAGGCTGACTGGATGAGGAATTGTGACTACCAGCAGATGCAAACAGACTGAATGAAACCAGTGACAGTACCTATAGTGTGTAACTGGATAATAAAGACATGGAACATGATTCCCACTGAAACTGTGACAAAAAGTTCCAAGGTCACGGAATTTTGATCAAGTTAGACGGTACGGAAGATGATATGGTTTGGAATCAGCACAGTGACAGTGGACGTGAAGAAGAAAGTGACGACCATCCATCTGAAAATGAAAATAATTACTGCAAGTTAAGAACCTCTACACCCATGGATTGTTTTAATTTTTACTGGCCAAGTGAACAATAATGTTCAATATTTTTTCGTATTAAGAAACTTTGCACTTGTAGCTTATGTATTTCATATTCGTTATTTTACTGGCCAAATGGAATATGATTTTTCAATTTTTTTTAATATGGCTACTTCAAAATGTTATGTAACTTTATAATTGTGTGCAATACGCATTTGTATTTTTCATATTCACCTACCACACATGGAATTCATTACAGCATAATGTCTGTACATTAACGTGAAGTGTATTTTAAGTATTGATTTTTTTTCATGATTTTGTTACGCTACAGTTTATTACGTTACTTATGATTTCAGTAAGCAGCAAGCACTGCCATCTTATATTCCTTTGTTTTTCCTCCCAGTCTTTACAATATCTGTCAAAGGGACGTTGCTAGTACAATTATTTTTAGCCTGTTGGGGAACATTAATGGTTGAAGATGTAAGCATTTGCTTACAGCATGGTAATCTTCTCGTTCGTATTCATGTGAGATTTCGCGGTGATGGTAGGCATATAAAAAAATATGTACGTAATTTAAGTGTTTATGCATTTTTTATAGATGGCAGTTTGTTCCGTGTGTAGCCCTACCCAACTTTTTTTAGACAAAATGTTTTGGAAAAAATAGAGGGACAGTATACAAGTAAATATCGTACACAGAGAATAATTCCATTCATGAAAACAACACTGAATTATACTAGTGACTAAGTGAAACACATCTAAGAGATAAAGAAATCAGTAAGCTAACTAGACAAATCACCTTAATCTATTTTTGTTCAGACCTAGTTAAATATAAATTTTTATGACATATTTTTATATGTAGGGCCTACTTTTGTTTGTGAGGATGAAAAAAAAAAAATTTAATCACTTTTGATATGCAGTAGGTGGCATGTTACATTAAGTTAAAAAGTAGATAAAATTAACAAGCTCAGAAAAAAAATAATATTAAAAAATGTGGAAAGGAAAAAAAACTGCTTGTCACCAGAATCCAAAATTGGCACTTTGGACAAAATGTAGGAACAAAAAAAAATCATTCTGCCTAAAAATCAACGGAGTCATTATCTTTTTTTATTTTATTGTACAAAAAAATTACAATTAACTAATCCAAATCCTCACTCTTTTAATTACCCTTGGCATTATCTGGTAGTTGTCAAAATGAAAAAAATTCAAACTAAATGAACCAAAACTAAAAATTAATGTATATGACCATACCTTTTAACATTTCTTCCCTATTAAGTTATGCTTGCCTGACAAGAGATTCCCTTTCCATTTCACAAATGAAGCATTAAATATGAATAACTCACCATATCATTCCAACAGTCACGTTGACTAAGTTCCCACATAATGGACAGATTTGAAGAACTGGAAGAATGGCATGATACTGAAAAATAAAGAACACGGACATACATTTAAGTAACATTTATACACTATGTTCCTAACAATTCCATGTTTAGCACTTGTATGATGAACGACAATTTTAACCAAATGCTTTCTTGAATTAAGGTACTGCTATTCAATAGCTAAAAAATGCAAAATAAGGTGTTTATCCACGGTTTGAACAAAACCGCACACTAATCCAACATTAAGAATATAAGAGTAATATTTGACAGAATTAAAAAACTAACATTATTAAATATTATTGCAAATACATTTATTAAATGTCAGAAACTTGTACACTCATGCACATATACGAAAATTATCATAATTAAGAATCGACAAGCTGCAACAATTTAAACAAACACGACAACTAAAAATTTAGCCCGAAATGTCAAAGAAAAGAAATCCCAACTGCTGAAAACTACACGCCAGTAAACACACATCCAGAAGTTTATAAAATTGTGTTGTAAATTATTGCATACCTGGAGCTTCCAACCCCAGTCTCAGGGTCGGGAGCAATACGGACGACAATGGCATATGAAGCCCCCCAGCACTGCTTTGTTCAAAAACTGAACAAGAATGCAGGCCTCAGCTCAGCAACTCGCCTGAACTAGACTTTAAGTGATCCTATATTTATATTGGATACAACTACGCAGAAAGTCAAATGTATGCCAATACTGTAGCTTCATTTGTATCCAGCAAATAAATTTTAAAATACAGCAGTCCATGATGGAAGACTTCGAAATAGTATTTACAGCATGTGACCTGTTATTGAAATAATTTTATCAATGTCTTGGAACGTGTGTTTACTTTTTGTATGCAAACATTTCTTGAAACACACTGCCTTGTAGTTCAAGCACCAGGTAGCTAGGTGATTGCATTACGGAGTATGCCAATACACTATTCACGGTAAATTGTGCACTTCTAAAGACTTGGGTACACTATTCTCCCAACTAATTTATATATGCTTAAAGAAAACTTTTGACAAAAATTTCCATAACTAACAGATAACACACTTTTGCACAAAGTGCCATAGAGTAACAAGTTAATACTGTTGGAAAAAAAAATTAATATCATGAGTTAGTGGACCTGGTGCGTAAGACGTGCTGTAGCGCGGTACGGGAAGTAATTTTTCTTGTGCAACTACTAAAAATGTTTCCAATAAGTTTATCTACGAAAAGAAGACACTTCAAACTGTGTCCCTATGATTTTTAAGTGTAGTCCGCTAATTAAAAGCATGATTTCCAAGCAAAGTGCTAAAAATGTCTTTTTCACGTTGCTGCAGCTGGGAAAATATCAACAGTAATCAGGAAACCAAATCATTGAACTTGAATTGGACTTTACCACATACTTTCCACAAATAAAATAACAGGGAAGTCCAATGAAAAATGATTTATACGAAAACATTGCACACTAGTTTAGTTCTCCGTGCCTAGGGACAATGAAGTGTTTGACGGACGTGTTATATTCGACTTATCGCCTTCCCCGTTTCCGTGCCTCAAACGTAAAAAAAATGGTAGCGTCCACTAACTCTTAAATGAAAGTGCATTTATGCCTACTGCAATTAGGTGGTCAATCTGTTCTTATATTAAGGCGGTCTCTTGCCTAAAACATTTACCAGTGTCTGAATTCTGCCACGTTGCAGCTAATGCACAAGCCACAGAACTGATATGTAAGCTTTCAGTCGGCAACTCACCTAAATGTGACTTAAAGCTGTGACAACATAATTTTATTAAACACAACTAAGCTGCAAAGTCCAATGTACGCTTGTAACACAATTGCATACAAGTCTTCAAGGTAGAAGTTTGAAAAAAAAAAAAAAAAAAAAAAAGAACAGTTTTTGATTATGTTGGAAGACTTGGAAATAGTGTAGTATTTATAGCCTGCATGTTGTAATTAATGTACCATTCCATTACTGTCTGAAATGTTACTTATTTAGGACACATTCAATAGTTTCATGAAAAACTTGAGCAGGGTATATACAGGTTGGGGCTGAATTTGACCGACAAACTTCTGGAAGTGATTCCTAATAAAAAAAATCAAATAGAAAATATACGGGACACTTTGTACCTAAAACTAATATTAAAGACGGTATAAGCCCTTAATCATGAAAAATTTTATGTGTATTTTTGTGAAATAACGGAAATGAAGAAACATTTAATGATGACAAGTTAAGCATTGTTTTATACCACCGGGACCTTGAAATACACATTAGAATCACATCAATACTTCGCACCCTAATACAAAATACTAGGGTGGCTACCCCTGTTATTACATGCCACTTTATTACCATCAGGGATTACGAACTTTTAATGTGGTTTTCTACTAGAGAAACACGTCAGAAGTAAAAAAGGTCGCCTTGTTATAAATGTGTACGACCAACCATTTTCGTGTAAAATTCGTAAAAAAAAAAGTGGGCTGCAGTAAGACAATCCTTTCTACATAGGTAATATGGCGTACACGTTTGAATGGCTGGCTACTGTACCAACTGCTTTGACTAAGGGATGGGAGAGGATGGAGGCCTAACATCTCATCAACACCTAAGATTATTAGATACAGTAACACAAAGAACTGAACAATGTCAGAGAACTGGGAAAGGAATCGGACATGACCAATATCGAGGAATTCAACCCATCATTTGCCTGGAGTGATTTCGGGAAACCATGGTATACAGGAACAAGGATGGGCGGAGTCAAGAATCCAACCCGTAGATTCCTGCAATGTGATACACTTGCTCCACCTCACTCGTTGACAATAATGGAGGAATATTGTTGAATAATGTTATCACAAACAAGGTTATAGTACAAGTAACAAATTATTTTAGAACTGAATGTGTATTAAGGGACTGCTATTTTGTAATACCAGTTGTAACGTGTAGGTCTGAGCACTTAATTACAGGCATTTTAACTTTAAATCCTGGTAATTTTGATGTCATCATTTAAATTCTAGTTTTATTTTTGTTTTATTGGGACTGACTTAATTACTTAGAAAAGTGCTAATGTTAATTCATTGTTTGTTTTTATTTTTATAAAGAATTCTCAGTACGTAATTAATAGAGCAGTTTAGTGCAGGACTGGGGTGACTTGGACGAGGCATAAAAACATTTTAAGTGCAGTAGAGATTTACATACTCTTTGTCGGAGTGCAGCTGGCAAAGAATAAGCACAGACGCGACTGAAGGAAGGGACTGTTCCATGAACTGTGATGGCAAATGGATGTGTGTGAGCCACCGAACTGTCCTGGGTCGAGTTCCACTGAAGAAATGAAGGAAAGATGTCCTCCCATGTTGCATCAGGAGGTTTAAAAATTAAGAATTCCCTGTAAAACCTTCATCGCAGTAGTATTAACGTCCCGACACCTCATTTCCCAGAACAGAACAGTTCAGTAATATTTTTTGGACGTATTTTGTTTAAACTCACGGACACCCCTGAAATTTAAATTGTCTAAGTGAGCATAGTTAGTAAGTAAAAACTATCAGTAATTGATAGACAAAATTGAGAACTTAATTTGCCATATGTGTGTGCTGCTCGTTGGTTTGTCGTCCTCCTGCAGTTTGCTATGTTAGCAGAACTTACTTAACTATCCTTATTTTCACTTCTACTTCTACATACTATTTGAGAGCATTCACAACTTATTTTCTCAGTAACCTTTTCAAGTTAGGTTATTAGGGCATGAATTAAACATATTATTTTATTTTGGACAGAGATTTTGGTGTCGTCAGTAGTATTCCATTTAATACTGTAGTATTTGTGATTTGTGTGTTCGACGTCTGGTGACGATTTGTCTTCAATAGTCTGTTTTCTGTTTGTCCCTACATATATTTTGTTTTCTTAATCACTCATTATTGTGAAAATACTGCAATGATTGTAATATAAATAAGAAAATATTACATTTTATAGCGTATTTGGATCCATAAAGTTCACTGAATTCACTGTTGTGTACTCTAATACATTTTGAACGTTATAAAATGGTAGTGTATAATACTCCTATTGAATACGATTTCATAACATTTAATTATTACGTGTTCTTCTGGATGACCTAGCAAAAACTGCTATTCGTGTCCTCACATTTAATGTCCCACCTCCCTTGTTCGAGATGTCGTAATGACTACGGAATGCATACCCCTGCTTATGAATATGTTTATTGATTAGTATGACGTAGGTACCAGAACTGTATTCTTCTCGAAACTGCCCACGACTCACTGTTATCATATGTAATCCTAGTTAGTTGACTACAGCGATACATGTAAAGAAACGTGAGGAATACGAACAGTATGTCTGTAATCATGCACTGACTTTAAGAACACAGACAAATTATTGCGAATGTAACGGTACTCCACTGTTAATGTAACGTGTACAGTACGTGCATATTCCTCCATTATTGTCAACGAGTGAGGTGGAGCAAGTGTATCACGTTGCAGGAATCTACGGGTTCAATTCCCGACTCTGCCCATTCTTGTTCCTGTTTCTCATGGTTTCCCGAAATCACTCCAGGTGAATGATGGGTTGAATTCCTCGATATTGGTCATGTCCGATTCCTTTTCGGTTCTCTGACATTGTTCAGTTCTTTGTGTTACTGTATCTAATGATCTTAGCTGTTGATGGGATGTTAGGCCTCCATTCTCTCTCATCCCTCAGTCATAGCAGATGTTACGGCAGCCAGCCATTCAAACGTGTATGCCGTATTGCCTACGTAGTAAGAACTGTCTGACTGCAGTCCACTCTTTTTACGAAATTTACATGAAAACGGTTGGTCCTACGCATTTACAACAAGGCGACTTATTTTACTTCTGATGTGCTTCTCTAGAAGAAAACCGTATTAAAAGTTTGTGCTTCCTGATGGTATAAAAGTGGCATGTAATAAAAGGGGTAGCCACCCTAGTATTTTGTATTAGGGTGCAAGGTATTTATGTAATTCTAATGTGTATTTCAAGGTCCCGGTGGTATAAAACAATGCTCAACTTGTCATTATTAAATGCCTCTTCCTTTTCATTATTTTACAAAAATACACTTTAAATTTTCTGTGATTAAGGGCTCATACGGCAACTTAATATTAGTTTTAGGTACAAAGTGTCCCGTATATTTTCTACTTGATTTTTCATAAGGAATCACTTCCTGAAGTTTGTCAGTCAAATTCAGCCCCATCCTGTATAACGCAGTTCAAGTGCCAAGTAGGCAACTGTATTTAAGTGATCCACATGACTGTTGATATTTTGTGCAATCTGAGTCTTAGGATTCTCTGTTACTTCAGTAGACTTTTGATTACTCCCTACCTTCATTACCATTTTTGAACACAAAGCATTCAACTCGCAAGCAGCCTTACCAATGGTGATTTGTTTGAATAAGACTTAATATGTTTATGGCTGGATAGTAAAGATAAAAATGTGTGTGTGTGTGTGTGTGTAAAAACACTCAAGAGCTCATGTAAAGAAAAAATCTTACAGCTGTTACACTGTAATGCCCATTCTATCAACTTTCACTCTCATGGAATGCATATAACAAATGGAAAGTAGTGGTTGGGAATGAAACAACTCTTAAAAGGTCCACATACCTGTTGTATAAACATGTACAGTAGTGTAATGTGCCACACTTGTTCTTTTCCAAGCAAAGCCATAAAACTTATTACTAAAACTTTTATTTATAAAAATAACTATTATTCAATAATTTAAAAAATTAAATGCAATACTATATGCTTAAAAATAACAAAATAGTAGAGTGGAAAATTTAAATGAGAAAAAGTTAAGTTAGACAAAATGGGTTCTCTTAATTAAAAATATTGTGTATCAGTACCAATGTATTGCTATACGGTCCAATCATTTCCCTGATAATTTTTATGATAATACGCAGATCACGCCTTTAATATGTCTGCAGGCTCTAGCAATGTTGATTTTCCCGATTATTTGAAAAGATAGTTTTGGCACTTCCATCCATTAGACATTGCACTCTGTAAATGAAGGACCCTCAAAATGGCTAACAACTGCATTTTCATATCGCTGTACCTCAAAAAATACCACTTAGATTTATAAGATGCATTTAAGCAGAATAATGCGTGTTATCCACAAATCAACTTAAAGATTAAGAGAAAAAATACCCTTACAAAAAACTGTGTACCATTTTTGCTTCAGCCCTTGTATAGACGTGATGCTGTCATACAGCAGCCAACCCTTACTGCTCCCGTTTCCACGCCGCCTAACCCGGAAAATTAAGTTTTGTCTGTGAAGCTACAAAACCTCATAGTTAACACTTCCAATAACAATAATGAGATAACATTGAACCAATTACCAGGGTGGAGGGCGCCCTATCCTCGGCTTACCGCTAAGGACCAGACCTCACCAATGACTCTCTTAAGAACCATATTCATTAAAAGGCAAGAAACGTCTGTCATAATCTATGCTCGGGGCAACCACAACAGGAATGCAACTAAACAGTGAGAAAACGACAAACGACACTCACCTTTTTTAGTTCAAATCCACATATTCAATAAACACAATTTACATCGCTCCTCCCTCAACATCATTTCACAACCATCTGTGGTACAAAGCCCAACGTACACTTAATTGACATTAAATCTCACACAACATTCAAAATTTACAAAAGGACTTTTGTCCCAAAATATTCCAAAAGGATACTCACCGCACACAATACTCTTCACAGCTTCCTGTGCTTTATATTACATACATATTGCAAACATGCTCATATAAAGGCAAAGCTGACACATAATGCACATCTCCGAACCAGGGTTACACAGGACGCAAAAACATTAATACAGCACTCATCAAATGGGTTAAATGGTGCACTCAATAGGGATTAACGGCCTCAACCTTCCGACTTCAACACTATCACTCCCAAAACATCAGCTCGTCACTTCCCTTTCCGCAAATCAATTCTGCACACCCATTATGCTCCTAGTCAACTTGGACAGTGCTTTTCCCGTTTCTTCGAAGTTGCAAACAGCAATGTTTCAAAATGACTCGGGACTCGTCACGAGACAAATTCCTCAACATCCAAAACTGTTTGCCAGAAGAAGACTTGTCAATTGATCCAGTCTCTCCTCGAAAGGAAAAACGACAAAAATCGGGACTCACCAAATCCTTGTGATTGCCATAGCAATCAGTCATCAACCACATACCTTCCACAGACCTTCCATTCGCCTTGTTTAGCCCAAAAAAGAATGGGCAATCACCCACGCCTAATGGAAGAAGGTTCCCTCTGAGTCTTCGACCATCGGCACTGTAACTTCATCACACCACACCCGACTGATCGTCAACTTCGCCTACTGCCTCCTCGTCTCACTTGCCTTACAAGACTGAGCACCGCTCGCGTCACTGCCTACCAAGAAAAACACAGTCGCCCCCCTCCCTTACCTCCTCTACCAGCCGAGACTCCCCTCCCATCGAGGCCACCCCTCCATGGCCGTTAGAGAGTTCTATCCGACACAAGGAGTGACTCAGACACCCCAAAGACACTATCAATACACGCCCCATTCAGCCAGGGAAGGCAAAATCACCGAAAACGAAATCCTAACAAACAAAGGGAAGCTAAACAAACCTCGGCCAACAGATGTCCTCCAAAAAAAACAACAAACCGAACCAAATTAAACAAACTGAAACGAAAAAAGTAGAAAATCAAAACAACCAATTAAAACTACCATAAAAGGACACATCCCCGACTAGCCCAATCAGCTCAACGTTTCTGATTTCACTATGTTGTTTGGCCTGTTAAAAATAAATAGTAAAGGTTTTTTTAACAATAATTGTTATTATTGTAGATACTGTACTTTCTTTTATCCAACTATCAGTTTTGATGTATTAGGTTTTCCATCTTCACCAACTATTAGTTACATATGCCTCTTAAATCCCATTTGTAAAAAATACTAAGTATAAGCATGTTTGCAGAGTTCTTGAATAAAACAGTTTTCCTAACTGTCTGCGAAGTCCACAGCTCCCTAGCCAGGTAGAACCCTGTAACACTATTAAAAAAACTTGCTTATGGCTAATATTAACAAATATCACGAGCAAGCTTACATGACTTACCACATCACGACTGTACCTGGCAAAAGAAGTGATTATTTTACTCTAAACACTACTGGTGTATATCCACCACCTGCATCTGTATTCAACTTTTTTTTCCTAGTTACACAATTGCTATTTAACATCTAACTTTGTGCTTCAAAGGGTTCTAAGTCTGTTGTTGCATTTTGTAATGCATCAACAAGTCTTCCAAGTGATGGGATCAAGGCACACGATGCACAGATGCACAGCACATTAAGTGAAATGAAATAAATCAAATGTAACACGGAAAGAAATCCAAGTGTATAGTATGCCAAAGTTTATGGAACCTTCTCAGATATAAGGTCATCAAGACGTACATTTGCAAAACAATTTTTCCATGTGTAACTTCGTAAATATAATCCTTGTAAAGTAAAGTTGAGAAATAGTTTCTGTAAAAAAAATTTAAGAATGTATCGTAATGCAGTACTATTACTCTTCTACACTATTTAAATTCAGTACGTACAGTATCTTAAAGTCAGTAGTTACACTTACATTGAACATAAATGTGAGACCCACTGAAAAGACTCTTATGGGCATACACATTTTCGTCAACCTGAAACACAAAATAACAAGATGACAAAAAAAAAAAAAAAACATTAAAATTCTGAATGGTAAATTTTAACTCCCCAAACAACAAACACACATTACAAATAACTATGGCACTTAATCTTTCTGTTCCTAGCAACTGGAACAATGCTAACAGGGAAATTAAATAGGCCTATTACATACATTTCATCTAAATCTGTTGGAGAATGAATTATTTACTAGGTGTATTGTGTTGACTGTTATAGTTAGCTCTATGGTTGTTTATATTTTTCGGTAGTAAAATAATGAAGACGAGCTATGTCTATTATTTATACATAACAGAAGGTTATGGGCCCAGAACGTGAATTATTATTGTTTTTTGGTCGTTTTATGTGAATCTTGTATTATGGTTATGGTTATGATCACAAACATAGGGTAAGTTTCATTTAGATCTCGTCGCCACCGAATAGCAAAGGCCTGTAATAATAGCGATGCCCTCGCTTGCTTTCGTTGAAAAACTTAAGGGTCGAGAAAACTACTCATCCTGGAAATTCCACTTGAAAGCTCTTTTGAAATTGGAAGATGAGTGGGATGTTGTCCAGGGCAAAGTAAAACCAGAAGAAGCAAAAGACAAAGACCGAAAAGCACTGGCCAAAATTTCACTTCTGGTAGAATCTGAACTTATTC
>PNEQ01081333.1:0-40914 GCA_003012365.1 Medauroidea extradentata | reverse complement strand
AAACACAAAATAGTTTAAATCTCATGTAATAACCAATTCCAGAAGTAATTCTCCTTTACACAAGAGTTACATTCGTTTCCGCAACATGCCATTAAATATCCATGAACACTGATAAAATTACAATTCATATTACAATGCATATAGAATCTCTCATATTATCGATGAACCTGATGTACATACAAGTGCACTTTAATCCTCTTCTTTGACCATCGCCCCCATTTGACTCGTGGGCAGCTACGCTTTACCACTCACACACTGATGCTCGACATGTTTCCTCCCCAAAAATGTGGAGTTATTTTCACAAAGTTAAAACCATTTGGGCCCAGAAATCGACCTGTTGCGTCCCGCATACGGTGTTATGCCAAGCATGAGCTATCACGCACTACAGCGCCGTCGCCAAAGACTTCGACAGCCCAACTGCCGGAGTGCCCCAATTTACACTCACTCGGGAAGGCGACGAGGGAAACTGTCCCCTAAGGGAATTGGTCACTCACCAAAATCCTCGATGAATCTTTCAAGTTAAGGACGCTCACCACTCCATGAGCAGAGAAGATCACTTATGTCCTCCTTCAGCACGACAGCGCGAGCTACGCTTGCGTACTTCTCGCCCCCCGGCACGTCCATTCTTCTACACGTGAATTACCGCCTACCAAGGCACAAGCCCAGATCCCAGAGCTCGCGATGTGAGCCGCTCTGCTTCCAACCTGAGAGTGACTCCCCTCGCTACGCGCCGCGACACCGCGGCTCGCTCGCCTCGCTAGCGCCCCTACTGCCGGCCGGCGGAACTAGACCCTCCCTCCCTCCAGGTCCCCCCCTCCATGGCCAGTGGAGCGGAAGGTCCGGTGGGGAAGGGGAGGCTAAGGCACCGTCAACCGGGGCGATCCCTCTCTCATAAAGAGGCGGCCGAAGCCAGCCTCGAGGTTCATATCAAATAGGGGCAAACAGACACACTGCTCAGGCCCCAACTCATAACTCACGAAAAACCCCACAACAGAAACTAAAGATACTAAAACCCCAAAAAGAAACAAACCCAAGAAAATACGACCTAAAAGCAGTAGCATCCGTTCAGCGGGGTAAAAAATTGTCTACTTTATGTGTCTCTCCAGCCTATAAACTATATACAAAAAGCATGTCTATCAGTTTATCTGTTCCTGTGCGAAATGACAAACCAATAAACACTTTCACATTTATAAGTACTATAATACAAAGCGATTCATAAGTCGTGCACATCAAATCAAAAGAATGTTTTATGAAGCAGAAAATGGGTCAGATACATAAAGGACACATCCATGTAATAACCTAACAATGTGAATATGGAAACTTGTCTACAGTATATGCTTGAAATGACCTCCCCCTCCAGTCAACGCATACACGAACATGTTTCACCATACTTGAGACCATTTTCTGGCATACATGTTATACTACTATTAGTATAAAGATAGTGTAATGGAATATTTTCTGAACTAGTGTTTCTAGTTATGTGAGGTAGATGGATGAATTCATAAAAATTAACAAATTTTGATACGTGTGAATTACTGACGAAGATGACATGTGTAAAAAAAACCCTGGCTTACCAATACATTTCTTACCATGTTGTTTCTGTATGGTCTTTGTAGTACATACACAACCTTCAATTGAGAAAATAGAAGAAAATAAAATTTTGATTGATTAATTGAAATAATGAAAGAAACATCTCTAAAACTTCTCTCTTACTCTCTGCAGAACACATAGCTTAGAAACAAAAATATTCACAATATAGATGTCTTGAGTTCAGGGAATAAAAAAATATTGACCTCTGCTAGTAAATGAAATATTGAAGTTGTTCTCAGGTAAATATATGAGTTCTTAATCTTAGGACCTCCAGGTTTGCATTAGGCTAGCTAACATATTTTAGGCTTGCAATGTAACATTTGATATGTTATTTAAAACAAGACGCACGTACTCAAGCAAAGGTTGTTTCAAGGTAGTTACATGGCTATCTTACGACTCGCAGCAGTAGACCCATGATGACTTCAAATCCACTCCAAAGCTAAATTAAGCAAAATTATGCTGGCCTCTTGTAAAATGGCAACTCAAATGAGAAGGTATCCCCTAGAGTCTCCCTGAACCTAACTTACGACGCTGGCAAGACAAAAACCTTGGCTCAGCTTAGCCAGGTCCTGACTCGCATCCAATCCTATCGGCTCGCTTCAGGGAACTCTCTCACGGCTAGGCGTCTTTTTTCTCACGCCCACGCGCATAGAGGTCTCGAACCTCGTCGAAATGCACATAAGAAACATCTGCATTTCCAAAGCGCTAGTTAAATAAAACAATTCTCAAATTTTATAATTACTAAATCAGCTGAAATTATAAACAATAGCCTATGTAGTAAAAATCACAACTAAATTAAATAAATTTAGCAATACTAAAATTTACACAAATATTAGAACTAAGGTTAAAATTTATCATCAGTATTAATATTAAAATTATCATTAAAACTACTATTGCGAGTGAGAGACTCTAATAAGATACATGAAAATATTAATTACATTAAACAAATAAATAAGAATTATAGCAGTGGTAGGAGCGGTTCAAAGATCATTAAATTTCAATTAAAATCTGACTTAAGCAGAGTCTTTCAATGCTCATTCTTCA
Organism: Medauroidea extradentata; assembly: GCA_003012365.1. Classification (NCBI taxonomy): domain Eukaryota; kingdom Metazoa; phylum Arthropoda; class Insecta; order Phasmatodea; family Phasmatidae; genus Medauroidea; species Medauroidea extradentata. The sequence continues at coordinate 38,280 of PNEQ01081333.1, read as the reverse complement.
CAAAAATACAAATAAAATTACTATTCTGGAATTACCATTACAATGTGCACCTATGTTAATCTCCGTCGTAATGTTTCTCTTGAGGTCCTCTGAAATGAAATGGTTACCGAAAATTTCTTGCAAGAACTGTATGGTTGCATTCAAAGTGTGGCATGTGGCACCATCTTGCTGAAACCAACAGTCATGTTCCTCAACCTCAAGGAGTGCAATAAACTGCAGAACATTCTCCTAGTACACCTCATTGTTAACTGTTGTTTCGAAAACAAGAGGGACCACTATTGGACAATGTAACACAGCACACTACACACCAATTTTTTGTCAATGCAGTGGTTTTTCGTGGATCACATGAGGGTTAGCAGATGACCAAATCCTACTGTTCTGACTGTTCACATAGCCACTTAGGTGAAACCAGGCTTCATCAGTGAAGAATACCTGATCCTGCTGCGCAATTCCATGGTCATCAACAAATGACTTCAACCATCTACAGCAAGCTTGACACAGTTGGTACAAGACGTGACTGATTTATAGACTTAATTGATGGCTATGAGGGTGGGTGCCAGCGATACTCCCCAGTATCACACTTCCGAGACTCATATTATCCCAGGGGGTGGGTGTTCTGGTTGCGTGCCTAGTGACCGTCTCCTTCCAGGTGTGGTGATGGTTTAGTTTTACTTATCTGACGTGAGCACAATTATATGATACTGGTGAATAGCATGAAAACAATATTATCCCTTTTCATAATGATTTATTACGCACTGAATACAGCGTGCCTGAATGAATCTTATGATACGTCAGTCCAATGTGTGGCGGTGGAAGGAAATCGTGCTCGCGACTACATATGCTGTATGAGTTGTGCGGGGTGCTCCCACGGTATTTGAAAATGCAGTTCCCTATAGAGCAGGGAACCGATGGCCACTGTGATGGACTACAATTTTGCTCGGGAAGCGGGCGTGGATGATGGATGTATGCTGCTGTTCCCAACTATACAATAGTACGGTCGAACCTATCCCCGAGGTACGCAATGGTATGGTGATGGTTGGCACAATGACGACGAAACTGGTACTCGCTGATGAATGTGGCTACACGCGAGAAATGAGATGCAGCTTACGTGAACCGTACGCAAAATGATGTTGGTGTATGAATGAATGCACAATGTCCCGTTGTTCACTCTACAATTATGATAATGGCACTGTCTGTGTTAAGCACGTGATTTCACAAAACCGACCGTAAACTATTAACTGATGCATGAAAATGATACATAATTACATTGCTGAATAATACAAACATGCCCTGATGCGATTGACAATTAAAAACACTGACTAATCTTCATTGACGTGCAGATGACAGCAGATTACAAAGTCCCTAGCCATGTGGCATGAACAAAGCGCACACGCTGTTTTAAATTAAAATACCATTTACTGTAATAATGATCTAATAAAGCGGAGTGGCACTTGCCAGGGGAATACTTGGCGAAAACGTGTACTAAAAAATATGATCCGGTGTATTAAATAACTATGGTAACCTACTTCAGTGTAACGATGGAGCGTACACGGACAGCGTCTTCCCTCGCCAGATACCTGCGACGAACTGCCCGGAGGAACATGGCCTATCGCCGGGGCATTTACTTCCAGCGCCACACACAAGACTGTTCTCTACCATTCCAGAAATGGTATTTTAAATGAATTGTTACGTTAAATGCAGAAAAATGTCACAAAGTGAATTATACATTGTAAAACAAGTTACACGTTGGGCATTGAAATCCCTTAAAATATGTTAATATGGTTCTAAACGTTCAAAATGAATTGACCAAACCTCGGAAAATTTCCAGGCATCTGTTTGAATATCAGTCGTGACCACTTTGAAAAAGAAACACTAGACATACACAATCAATGGCCTTGTGGAAAATAATACATGCAAAACACTAGAACACTAAATTAATAAAATATTTCGTGAGTCTGTGGTCATGCATAAGTTCTTGAACACACCGAACATGATATGCACAAAGGTGTAACTCTTCATTGCTCGTTGTGCACTTCCATAAGAAATCCCTGCTTGAACTGACAGTCTCCGCAAGCTTTTGGAAGGGACCACAACATCGTTCTCTCCACATCAGCCTGTTTCACTTCCATCAAAGTATTCAGTCTCCCTGTTATTTTCTTGTCTTCAACAGTCCCGCTCTCTCGAAAACAGTATTAATCTCCATATTGTTGCTTTATTTGGAGCTGCAGTGTCTAGGTTATCGCCAACAAAACACGTCAGGAACACATGAACACAACCAATTGGCGAAATGCTGTTCAACAATGAACACTCGCTGCTCTTGAGAAAAATCCATGTTCGCGTAGCAACAAACAATAACACACTGTGGATGTTGTTAAACCTGCGTGCACTTAATTACCACTCCTGCTCGTTGCTTATACACTAACGGTACCATCTACCGGGCAAAGTAACAACTAACACAACTTTTGATACCATATCTTGCTCCTTGCTCTTATAGGTCATTCGGAATAAAGTGAGCACTAAATATTTAACCTTTGAAAAAAATCACCAGCCGTTACTGCATATTAGTCAACATTAATATTAGTTATATTGTTCAATGCTGTGTTTCTGAGGGCGGGCTGGATGGGGCCTGTGTCGAAACACCTTGAGGGCTGGCCCATGACTCAAAGCCCGAGTGTCTCATAGTGAGAATCCCGCCGAAACTACGTCATAGATACCTGTCCCAACTGCGTTTTTGCCCTGCGAAGCGGCCTACATGACTCAAACCACATCCGAAACATGATGAAATGTCTATTTTTAGACCCATGTAACTCGAGAAACCCCTGGAGTTTGGCCGGAGTATAAAAGGGTAGAATCGGCACATTGAGGGGGGGGGGAGTTCGCTATTGGTCGTGCTAGAGGAAGGTGCTATGGTTGTGGAGATAGACTGGTGAAGACATCTTGGTGACGTCAGAGTCTACTGTGAGGCGGCAGGCGGCTACCTTCGGAGCAGTGTTGGAAGAACCAAGAGGACTGCTGCGGCGGGCTGACGGGCGAAGGAGGTGGTACGCGACGGAAGTCGAACCAAAGACCTCAAGAGTGAAGACAGCGGTGCACTTGGGGTGCTGCGCAGCACACGACGATTCATCACCACGGCGGACTGTACACTGTCACTACTTGAAAGATATTGATAGTGTATATGACTGAATTTTATTGAGATTTTTACTGTTTAATTAATTTATGGTAGACATTTTTTTGTGCTTTAATTGTCAAAGTTAATTAACGTGTCTGTGACACAATAGTAATTGTGTGTAGAACTAATTGTGTTGTGAGAGTTACAATTGATTACTGTTTGTGTATTTCGTAGCTTTGTGAGCTATTAAATCCAGTACTTAATTTAAATCTTTTATTTATAATTATAAGACCTCTATCCCAAAAGAACTCATGGGAATTGTCCACATATGAAATTTACGTCTCAAACTTGTAGCAATATTATTGTTTGTATGGTTGCTAGCGAATCATTGCATGTAATTCCGTGTATTTTCGTATTTGAATACATCATTAGTGAAAGAACATGAAATGTAGTGATGGGCTAAATCGGATTAAAATGAATCGAGTACTCGATTTTTCTTAAAGTTCTTGGTTCCCGATTCTTGCTGGGTGATATCGATTCAATCACTCGTTTTTTTTTTTTTTTATCGCCTGTAAACTGAGTTTTCGCTACTCCCGAGTTCTCACATTATACCACTAGTTTCACTTTCCGATTACGTGTTCTCGCTTTACCTTGATCCGATCCAAGTTAACACTTGCAACTTCGAGTTCTCACACAAACCACTCGTTTCTCTACGTAATATGAGGTCTCGCTTTGCTCCGAGTACACACATCGCTTTTGCACTGAAAATATACATTGATCGCTAGAATGTTTGTACGAATGGAAACTGAAAAACTGAAAACTACTCAACTAATAAATTTTTTTTCAGCTAACGTGACTTTGTAACCTTGACACGCTTTAAAATTTCTCGCACCTTCAGTCAATACTGAATAAAGAAACACGAGTAGTTCACTCCGAACAGAAAGAATTCTTTTTTATCCGGTATGTTATATTACTTTGTGTAAATAATAGTGTTATTGTATACACAGTTTCTGTTGAGTTCTCTGCTTATGTTCATAACGTCAAACAGTTTCCAATGTGAAATCTTTTAATTTTTTTTTGTTTGTTTTGTAAGTATGTACATAGCTCTTCTATGACGAGTCCTATACTACTTGTACAATCTCTGTATATGATGTAGTCTACAGGACAATAAAAAATTGAATTAAGAACACATAAAGGCATAGACCAGAAGAACATAAAGATAACTAGTAAGCCTGCTGATTCGTTTGTAAAATGAGACGACATTTGTCGCAGCGAGGAAGCCATGTGTGATAAGTGACATACTATACTGAATTATGCAAAGATAAATTGCCGAGTTGCTTTTTTTTTATCACACCATGACAGCTTCTTTACTGCGCATCAGATGTCGGCTTATTTTTATAAACAGTGGTATTATCAATTAGTTCTCACACAGGAAGAATACTGTAGAAGGGGAGAGTGAGATATTATCTCTGGAGAAAATACAATATAGCATTTTTGTGATAGCGGTGTATTTTGCCGTTCTCACGTTACTGAGTGAAAAGCGAGTACTCGGAAACCATATGATTAATCAATTTTTTCAATGTAGATCGGAAATATAATAGATTATATGAATCATCCAATTCTGCCCATCACTAATCAAATGTAATCAACCTCTTTGTATACCATACTTTAAAATATTTATTTATGATCTTATTGACACCACTGACTGTGTAGTTTGACTTAATTAGTGCCACCACAAAGTGATGCAATCGCCCGCTGAATTCAAAACTGTCGTTGACACATTGCCGCTAACGCTCGCGCCACAGACGTAGTTCAAAATTCCACCGACAGGTGGCACCAGAGTTAGGTTTTCACCGCTTCACTCGCTGTGTTTGTCCATTGTGTAATAAGTATGGGTTTCTGATGAACACATTCAAAAGTATTAGAAGTACCTTAAAAGAATATCATTGCTAAATGATATGGAGTGATTAGTAATCTGTTTTACGGTCGTTAGCCTGAACATATGGAATTAGAAGTAGCATTTTTTTTTTCTGTTTCGCAAAATAAGAAAATACGTTATTTATTGTTTTTTGTAATTGTTATGGCGTCATTTTTGACAGTATGCAGAACAGAACTTGAATTCTTGAATTGCATGTGTCGGGTGTGTTTAAATTGGTGGTTTTGAATTACAAATTAATATACTATGCGTGCACTTATGATATGAATAACGGCAATAGTGTGTGTCGTAACCAATTAGAGTCTATGCAGAGAAAGCAGTATTATAAAATGTTAACTCGCAGGTATTTATTACTAAGATTACCTTAAGTATAGCATATATATAGCGCCCGTTCATTTAATGATTAGATATGGATAACGTTTATCGCAGCAGTGTAATGTAAATGTAAACATTGTACAAGCCTATGTAAATAAAAGCACGTAGTAATGTTTATGTTTACATGCAGCAGAATTATATAAACTGGTGGATAATAGAAATTAATCAGGGCTTTTTTGAGTGCTCACTTTATCCTGAATCACCTATACATGTGTGCGATTTTTGGACCACTCTGTACAACTTTGACGGATGCGCATCACTTTAAAAAAATTTTTGAACTTCACACTTTAAGCTACATTTTGGTGCTAGATACATGACACAGTTCCAAAAAGACTGTTTTAAATGTCTGTGTAAATTTTAAAAATATTTGTCATCAATATTACTTTATCACGATCTACATAGATGTACCATAATAGAAAAATGGGAATTCATGGTGTTGTTATTGAACTTAAATTACAACTACAACCTTTACGGAAGTATTTAAGTTGGCCGCAGTTGTACCTGAATCTCGTTGGCACAATTTAACACATCCCTAGAAATCTAGCACGAGCGCAACCACTCAGTACTAGGTACAAGTTTCCTCACTATACTTCACCTCTCACTTCATCAGGCGACATCCTTACACTCTGATGGGACACGGGATAGACTACTACCGTGACAGAAACAGTATTAAAGTTTAATAAACTCACATTTAATACTGGTAAAGGTTACAAAACACGCATCAAATGCGCTCTGGCTGATCACTAAATATCCAATGCCAAATAACAGAACAAATAGAATCAATACACGTAATTAACAAATACGAAAAACGGGCTTCCGATCCCTTCGCGACTGAAGCGGCACCGTATTGCCAAATTCCACAAGGATAAGTAAAAATTAATGATCAACTCAAAGCAAAACGGGCTCAAATCTTAACAAAACTTACCAGAAACTAAAGAACAGTAGCACGGTGCCGCGTCAGCCACGAAGACGTCGGTAAGAACACACTCGCAAGCTGGACGGAGGAAGAGTGACCCAGCACCGCTCGGGAAGGCACGTCTAGGCTCGGAAGAGGAGGGGTAAACGGGGAAAGCACGAAGACGGCCGAACCTGGCCGAACATCCTCGAAGCTGCGCAAAGCGCATCAGCGTCAGAAAGGGAAGAGATAACGAGTTCATTGGCGGGCTAACATACGGCGCACTATTCAAAGTCACAAGCCAGAATAACGTCAGTCCAGGAAAATTATTGTCACATACTTGAAGCAACCCTTCAGGGGACATGGTGAGGTGAGCTGACCAGCTCACAGTGTGTTCGTAAACAGGATTTTTCTATGAAAATATTTCACGTGCGCCCATTGTGCCAACGTACGAAAAGAAAACAAACTTCAGACAAGGTCGTAACCTCACTGTTAAAACGCCACGCTCATTAAAAACATGGTCAAAAACTGCCTGTTCAGAATTCCATATTTCAAATTGTACTAACCAGATGTATGTAAAACTCAGATTGCGACCTGCACTGAACTTAGTTGAAGACTTTCCACCAGTAAAATTGTATGGTCACCGCTTAGTGTCCCATAGTAAAAACAGTTCGGCGGGAAGCTTGCACGCTAGTTCAGCGCTTGGATCGTTGAGGCGACGCTGCATTTGATGGCTGCTATTGATGGCTGCATTTGATGCATGCTTCAAGGTCGACCGTACTGCTACGTCGCTTTTGAGCCTCCCACGTGCGGGTAGGAGGCATCCTTAAGGCAGTGATCGTAAGAATCAGCTTCATCTTTGTAGTTTTATCGCAGACAGAAATATCTTGCGTACTACTCTTTCAACATGCACTGTCGTCGTGAAGCTGACAAACCCATAAGTGTTCAGCTGTTTGTGTCTTGCTACGTGACAGAGACTGTTATAACATTTTCACATTAGTAATCTTTCACTTATGGTAAACTGTCCTCCTAAGAATGCAAAATAATAAAGAGCAGATGGGTTTATTATTACTATTCAATACCATTGTACTATTAATGTTAAATTAAAACCTATCCACTCTTATTACTTTTGGATACCAATTCCACATGATTCATTTACACATTTCCATCATCTTTAAAATTCACTTACTAAATTTTACTGGTTTGTGGTATTACAAAGTAATAATGAGTTGATGGGATTTATTTTACTACTTGATGTCAATATACTTGGATCAAATACTCAAATAAAACCCATCCACTTTATGTTATCTTGCGATATAACTTTAAAATAAAACATTTTCACATGTACACTGTAAAAATACACATACATCGACATCGCAAATTACCTGACGTTATCGTAATAACATTTTATAAAATAAATACAACACAAAATATTATTTTACCTCTACGACTCACAACAGCAGTAACCATTCCATTCCTCTCCAAACGCACATTTCCAAAACTGGATGTTGCACATAGACTGGTATTGTTCAGAGTATGATAACAGTTCAAACAACCAAACTCTTAGTTCTAATCAATGTTTCACTAACTTGCGTGGTATTATTTCACATAGCAACACTGCCGTTTCAACAATCTAGATCACTAGGCTAACTAGCGAAGTGAATCAACAAGCACTCCCAACCTAACAATACAATCGGAGACTGTTACAGTTATCTTTCATTCTTTAATTTCCTATTACTTACACAAACAGAGGCCTATTGTTGATGAATCATAACTTAATACACCAAAGTAATAAACTTTTCCACTTTTAAAAATAATGACACATTTTGTCTACACAAATACAAACAACACACATTTAGACATTTGTTGATCAGTGGTGCCAAGCAAACTTAACATTACACAGTTAAATTTCCCTCATATATAATTATTCCCATAGTCAACATGTTTCATTAAAATTCAGTATCACTATTATTTTGTCATATAGGCCTAAGTCTTTCTTTTAACATAAACTACAGTAATTGTACCTCCTGGTATGTTACCCAACACCACTCGTAAGACATATGACATCATAGATCACACGCTTTATGATCAAATAGTAATATACTTCCAATTATTCTTATAAGGATGTAAGCTTTTACGTAGGGTAAGGGCCATTTCATACGAGGCGACTATCGCCGGACAACAATTGCCCAGTTTACTCTCCTTGATGTAAATAGAAGTGTTGATACAGGCTGGCCAGTTGCCAGTCGCCGCTCAGTTTCTCACTACTGACGACTGCAGGCGATAGTTGACCGGCCCGGCGATTGTCACCTGACCAACAATATGCATTGGAACATTCACATACGGCGACTATCACAGGCTAGAACAAACGCTGCTGCCAACGCCATTGTTTTCAGTCCATGTTATACTGCAGAAATGTTTGCTAATAATCTGAATGTAAACAATTTCTTTCAATTGTAGAACATCATTTTGCAAAATGGAAAATATCTATAGAAGAATATTCTCACAATATGGTGAAAAAGGCAGCGGTGGAGGTTACCTCACACTTTATACCAGACTTTGACAAGAAGACACAAGATGAGAAAATGACAATAGGTAGTCTTAGCGTGTTAACAGGTGCGTTAATGTACATGCATAATAGTAAGTTACAAGCTTGTCAGTGCATCACATTGATGGTAGTCCAATGTGGCCTCAGCTGAAGGGGACATTCTAGGATGTATAAGTACGGTGCTCTTGTGATTGCAGCTGCAAATCCTGTGTTCAATTGAAACTGTGACAGAAATCTGTATTTATTTGCAGCCTGTCTCATGTAGCAAATCATATTTTTTGACAGTTATGTTGGCATTCTTAAAGCAGTTGCCACGTAAAAACAGTTTTTGCCTGTATCACATGTGTTTTATACACAAGAGCACTTGGCTGACTGTAATATTTATTAGTTTTTGACAGTTCTGAAGATTACCAGGTGTGCACAGAGCTACAGGAAAATACTTTTTATATTGATGTACTGCATAGTTTGCCAGTCAGCTTTGTTTGTTTGTTCAGAAATCACCTGTGATAGAGGAAGGCATTGCTTGTCCCATTAAAACAGGTGTAAAAGGGATGTCAGCGCAGCTCTCAAGAAATGGAACTGTCATATAAGACAAACTCTTGTAGCACACACGAGATTGTTTCTAGTTAAGACGGCAGAGGCTGCACTTTGCTGCTCCCCGCACACAACTACATTGTCTTACATTGTAACTAACTCTTCATATGATTCTCAAGTACATGTATGCTCTTGTGGGCCGTGCAGTTGTCAGTAAACAGTAAAACCTCCCGTTTTTGTTTGTTCATTTTTAAAATCTAATTTCACACACCTTTGTTTGAAGAGTTCACATGTCACCCGCACCTTTTTATGGCTTCATATTCTATCGGTTTCAATTTTACATTTTTAAATTAGTGGATTTTCCTAAAGTTAATAATGGAAATTTTTCAGAACCGTCCATATTTGCTTCTACTAAAACTATTACTCTATGCTTTTGTTTAAATCATTTCAACACACATTTCTTCTGGATTTTTTGCTTCTCGTATTCTTTTCTTGTATTTTCTAATTGAATTCCCTGTGTTCAAAATTTTATCTTTATTCTTCAGGAAAGTGGACAGAATGTTTGGTAAAATTATAAAGTCCTTGGTGATTTTGGATTATTTCTTTAGTACTTGCTCCACTTCTTTGAAGACACCAGTTTCTCAGTGTTAAAACTTGTAAGTTGCACGAACATGTTTTGACAGCAACATTACTACGAATAGTAAGTGTACTCGCTATGTAAAACTAGAACACAGAATCCCTGAACTGATCTTAACTTGGTTGCTTGAAGTCACTGATCGACTACTGTGCGTGCTGTACAGCAACAAGTTTCTCCCACGCAGTGCACCATTGCCTCGTCGTCATTGCCGGCCGCTGCACATTGTTGCAGAGTGGGTAGCTTGTTTTCTTGTGCCAGGTTCTGATTGTGTTGACTCTGTCACAACTTCCTGGTCTGTTAATGTCTCCTACATAGTAAGACATGACCTGACCTTATTTGCTGGCCGGAGTACAGTACCCTGCCATATCTGGCTAGATGTGTACTCGAAACATGAGCTCCAAACTGTAATGGTTTTATCTCCTGTCCTTCATGTCTGGTATCGTAGTTCCCTTTGGCTCTTCCTTTCATGTTGTATTCATTCTTTGTGTTGTGTCTATTGACGTAAAGCATTTGAATTTGGCGCCACTTGGTACTAGTGATGCAGCAAATGGCCATCTTGACTAGCAGTGCCCTCTGTTACGATGAACTCTGCATTGCTGGGTGTCATGCAGCAAACCTTCGTTATTATTTCTGAATTTTGTGCCAACAGATATGCTGACAATTTTTCTGGAACTCTCTGCGACTGCTAGGGTTCCTTCCACGGTGGTCGTTGTGACACCTTTACGTGTGGTAATACGTGGTACCTAATAATTTTCTAAAGAGCAGGTCAACCTGTGAGAAGCCAGATAGATTCCAGTGGTGTAGCCTTATATTTGTATATTTTGTTTTAGATAGAATCCTCGTCAATCTTCGCTACTATCTCTGCTTTGCTATTTTACTGTGGAAACATTGGACTGGAGGTAACGTGAGAAAATCCATATTTAATTCCTTTGCTGTAAATTGGGTGTCGCCATACGTGCACACTGCCTCTGTAATCCCGTGAGGCGCGAATAAGTTCTTCACTTGTGCAGTTATAGCTTCTTAGGCGAGTCGATCAAAACACATTATTTCCAGGAATCTTGTAAAACAATCTAGTACACAAGATAGTGTTCAGATTCTCGTGACCACCTGCTTGCACTTAACAATACCCACATTGCCTTCAGGTATTTTACCATCTGTGTCTGACCGCAATTGTCTAGGAATGAAAACTTGAGATCTCTGCGTAATAAGACCTTTGTTATGCGAGAACCAACCTCTAACCTGTCAGAAAGGAGACTATTTGCTTTCAAACCCCTGCAAAATAATGTCCTTTATGACGTAGCATTCCTCTCCTCTCTCTTCTTCGTCAGAAAACAGAATTTGTTACACAACTGCTTCCACGAGCAGCTCTACGTACTTCCGGAATGCCCTTGCTGTTCTTCGGCCACATATTTCACACTGAAGTATTAACACACGAGATGCATCTTCATCTTCTGCAGTCTTGCCGAAGAACAGCAAGGGCATTCCGGTACTAGAGCTGCTTGTGGAAGCAACCGTATACATTTTGAATTTAACGTTTCTTTCACTTAACAAAATTTCTTAATATGAACATATATAATTTGTATGAAAACAAAACTGTTAATATTTGGAGTTAATTGCAAATATTACCACTTAAAAAATTTTATGTTAATTGCAATTGTAAAATTTTTTAAATTGATTCCTGCAATGGCTGTGGGGCGTACCACTGATGGTCCACGCTGATAGTTTGCTTGCGAAGGTGTCTTTTGATGCACAAGATGGGTGCAGAGATAATCGTTGATCTAGCTGTCTCGAAGTTGTGGAAATTCGTTATGTAGGCTGCTGAGTTGTGGAGATTTGTGGGCAAGATAGAGTGAGAGATGGATGTGCTGTGTGCTAGAGAAGGTGTGAGAACCGATAGCGTTCTGTTGGTGAAAAGCTGGGAGTGCAACGTTTTATACTAGTACAGTGAACCCTCGATAACTCGGACCTCGATGTCCCGGACTTCGGATAACTCGGACAGAATTTCAAAAAACTAAATTAATTTTAATTAAATTATTTTTTGGTCAAAAATCATTAGAAAATTGTGTCTGCCTCATTTAAATCCATCACGTTTTATTTAAAAACAGTATTAAGCTTTAAAAGCAGTTGCTCATCGCTACGTAGCCTTTAATAATCCCACCGTAAAATATGTGGCAAGTTCCGTGTGGTTAAATGTTGCATGTGAGGCGCGCTGGTAGAGATGCAACTCAGCAGGCAGACCTCCGTTCTTTACTCTTCTCCGCGCGAGCCACACACGCACGTGCGTCATAAATAAACACTACAGTATGATGCTGGTGAATTGGACGGTAACTACAGGTCACAATGGCACCTAAAGGGAAATTTATTTTGTTCTGGTATGTGCGATAAATTCAAGATTTCAAAACAATTTGTTCCGGACATTAATAAAAAAAATTAAAAGCCACTGGTCTGCATTGCAATGTAGGCAAGGTGGTGAGAGGGTTTTACGGCCCCTTAACGACGTCTTACAAGCCGATGAGGGTGAAGTGAGGTGAAAGAACAACACAACATCCATGCCCGAGCAAGGATTCGAACCCAGGGCCTCTCGCACTGTAAACTGGCGCCTAACCCACTACGCTAGAGGCCGGCGCGATATGGAAAAAATAAAACATGGCTTAATAAATAATAAAAAAGGGGAGGGGGTAGAGAGAGGCTTTTGCCCCGGGTCGCACATTCTAGAGGGCCTCGCTTTTGAAAAAGTTAAATGGTTAAAATGAATGGGTTTTTATTGAGTCCCCGTTAATGTTGATGGTAGCTGCGAAATTTATTTTAAGTGTAAAGTGTGTGTAAAGACGTCACTGATCTATGACGACGCAGCCAAGGTAAGATAGTATGGAGGGAGGTCTAAAAGCGCACATTATCACTTCAACCACGGCCGTGACTTCAACTAGACAAAAAAAAGGAGGAAAGGTGGACTGAGATTTACGTTGCTCCTGGCCTCGTATTCTAACAAAGAAGCCCTGGGAAAAAACAATTTCTCGTAGGAAACTAGCAGCTGGCTGCAGACACTGTGACATGCTGATGTAGAGCAATTTTTCATGTAAACATCTCGTGAGTTGCGTGTGGTCACGTGCAGTGTTTTTATTGCTGTTGAGACTGTACCGGTTGACCTTGACTACTTCCGCTCGTGCTCTACCACCCTAGCTTATCTCTCTCACACACACACGCACGCACATACACGCGCACGCACATAGACTGTCGTCAGCCAGACGAGAGTAGGGGGTTAGAACTTTTATGTGGTTGAAGGGTGTCTTGGTGCCAGCTTCTAGCACAGATAAAAAAGGTCAGCCAGAAGTAGCATAAAAAATAAATAAAAAAGAATCTGCCAGCCCACGTTGTTTGACATGCTTTCTTTTATAGTTCTCCCGTTACAGTGATAATTTCCCCACCACCCCCTCCTATAAATTGATACGTACAAAGCAGTATATATTTCCGCTTCTTTTGCTTGTAGAAATGATAGCGTACTGGTTTCCTCACGTTTCTTGTGATTAATGACTGATTACCCCACCTCCCCGGACACCCCTCGATAACACGGACAAATCATAACTCGGACAGCTTCTCCCCCCTTTTAGTCCGAGTTATCGAGGGTTCACTGTTATAGGCCTTAATGTTTTTTGTCTTTAATTCAACATGTAAAGTTGGGGTTACAAAACTGTCAGCAAAATTCTCGGTGATCACCAGTCGTCAAGTTTATACATGTAACATACTTTAGTGCTTCGCTCGAAGGATGCCCCCGGCAGTCGATTTTGGAGTTTATGTAATAAGTCTGGAATGTTGCAATATTAGATAATAAACCCCAAAATGTTCTCGAGTTCCACTGTTCTTGATTCTTCACTATGTTGTAGGAACCCACAAGTGTGTGCTTGAGTCTTATTGAAAGGTAATTATGGAACAGTACAAGATTGTGTGGGGTTTGTTGCAGTCTCTTCAACAGCGAGGATGTATCGGTTGGTGTGTGGTTGGCTAGCGTTTCTGGGGTGGAGCGAGTCCACGACCCTCGCTTTGACACAGAGTTCACGTCGCGGGGATGCTCAAACAAGTACCTCGTGACACACAAGCGCAGCGAAGATGATTTGCGACAGCTGGCCACCACGCTGCAATCGACAGGCCATCTGTGTCTGGTTGAATACCGTTCAAGGAGCTCTTACGTCTACAACTGGAACGTCCCACCCTCACAGTGCTGTTCGCGGGCCAACAGCAGCATTCCTTGAGACATGCTTGTTAGTATAGCATACACATTGCCAGGGTAACTGTGATCTCTCAACTATAGGAACATCAAGTTAGATAGAAACAATAGATTTCTGTTAACTTTTGCTAAGAGACACAATTCCATGTCAAAATGCATCAGCATTCAGGTTTTCACGTTGAAGCCGAATACATAGCAACATGGTATTTCGGTTATGAAAGAACAGTACAATTAGTGATTAAAAAATAAGTACAATAATATTTATTACGTGACATTATATATGTTGAGTAGAATACAGTTTTTTTAAAATATGATTTCAGTACATATGTTTTTGAATTCATGCACACGCTATGACACATTACTTACAAATGTGTCTGAACAAATTATGTTTCATGTACAGTATTTATTTTGAACCCAAAAAATTAAATATAAATATTTTTAATGTTTCCCAAATCCTAATGGTTTTCTTTATGAACTTTTTACCCATGTAAAGCTATCAAATATCAGACAACTACCAACAATGACACAGCCACTAGTACTACTGTGATCTTCAAAAAACAGATTACAGCCTGGAAACAGAGAAACCAGGAGGAGGCACAGACAACCACTGCTGCCAAATAAAACAGTTCCTAAATGTCTAACGTTTGTTCCAAGGTCTCTTTGAAAACTCCATCAAACTCCTCACCCCAGACAAACCCACCACATCAGTCTTGTATCTTCTACCGAAAATTCATAAACAACAACGGCCACTCCCAGGACGCCCAAAGTATCCAGGATTGGCAGCCCCACAGAGAGAATCTCGGCACTTGTTGACACACACCTTCAACCCTAAATACAGCAGCTACCATTCTACATTATAGGCCACTTCCTACAACTGAGAGACCTCGACAAAATTCCAGAAGATTCCTACCTGGTCACCATATCCTTCTATACCGACATCCCCCACTCATCTGGACTGTCTGCCACTGAACACTATCTCAACCAGAGACCACTCGATAGTAAACCCACGACAGCACTCCTGGTTGAACTTGATACATTAACCTTACAAACAATAGCTTCCGTTTCCAAGACAGTCATTACCTTGAGATCAAAGGCATAGCCATGGGTACGTCTAGAAATTACTACCATACAGTCTCATCACCAAAGCCAAATGTATATGCTCCACTCAAAGTTACCTCAACAACCAGTGCAAACAAATATTCAAAGCCTTCACTGAAAAGGGCTACCCTGAAAACGTGTTCACAACCAAATCTGCCTAGCAGTTTTCAACACAGAGACAAGAGCCAAGGCCACTAATACAGATATACCTTTGACTATCCAATATCATGAGAACATGAACAAACTGAAAACTATTTAAAATTCAGACTATAAAATCCTTGCTTCTGCACTACAATCAAAAAACTTGCTCTCTAAGCCCCCCCGGACTAATCTTCAGACGCCCACCAAAGACCCGCAATAAACTAGTCCATCCCAAACTTCAGCCAACCACATCCAACAACATTATGATAACACCCAGAGGTTCCCACCCCTACAATAAACCACGTTGTGGTTCCTGCACCATCCATCAACCCTGCACTTCTTTCACCAGCAGGCTTACCACACACATTCCATACTGGGCAGCTACAATTATGTAAACATTGTAACACAGAATACATACGCCTCACTAGGGCTGTTCAATATCATGAATTGTGACATTGATATTAAACTCAACTGCATACTTGGTATTTACGGTATATTGATGATATCAATAATATCAAAATACCAATTTTTCGATTTAGGTTTTCATTAACTTATTATTTTTCGATATAGATTTTTGTTATGATATTCATCAGTATTCTAAATCTCTTAAAATTAATAAAAATCTATAATGAATCTAATATGTGCAAAATTTTATTAACATTTCATAATAAATATTGATAGTAT
Source organism: Medauroidea extradentata (assembly GCA_003012365.1). NCBI lineage: Eukaryota > Metazoa > Arthropoda > Insecta > Phasmatodea > Phasmatidae > Medauroidea > Medauroidea extradentata. Next base: position 22,101 of record PNEQ01081333.1, on the reverse strand, counting down.
CCAACTTGTTGGTTTGGATACTTGCTCTAGTTTCAGAATCAAATTTTTAAATACAAGCAAATAAGCTTTTCAATTTTAATGCATTGAGTAAGTAACACCTGCTTAATATGTTCCAGACAACAAAAATATAGTTTCTCATTAACATTCGCAGTGCAGTGACAGCACAGATGGTATATAATTATATCAAACACAAATGGAGAGTTCCTTTCCCTTTCAGTGATTGTAAATGAATTTTCTAAGCCGAGAAAAGCTCACCATCCGAGACTGGAAAATTCGTGAGTTTATTACAGTACTACAGGATAAAGGCTTCGAAATTCCAAATATACGCAAATCAAGACATTAGTTTGACAAATGGCTGCTAACTAAGAGAATCTATTCCAGAATATATTTCCAACGGTTTGAACTCTTTGCTGCCAGTTTATAAGTAACACAATTTTTGAAGGGCTTGAGATTAAACTGATCCAGATTAAACACGGAGAAAACACTAATCTGAAGTATCTGAATATACTCCGCAAATATTTCAAGTCTCCATTCACCATTTCCATTATCATCTGTAACTGCGAAATTCAGTACTTCAAAGGGGCCGCGATGTCTGAATGGTCAGATCATTCATATCCTACCATGGTGATCCGGGATCGATTCCAGGAGGGGTCGACTCCCAGATTATTGCATGTAGGACCGTACACCATACAACACCATGACTTTAATTAACGATATGTTATGTAATTTTACTTAAAAATTAATGACAAATATGAGGGTTCAACTGACTTAGATAATTCACAATATTACTAACTCCCGACTATTTTTCTCATGTGCGTTAAAGTTGTAATTACCTGAACAGTATATAGAGGGAGTTTTAGATGAACAAGAAAATGTTCTAGTTGGAACACTTTTTAAAATTTTTTTTTCCCCATTTCCCTATGGCCTCACTTTCAATATCAAAATATTCCCAGGCTATTTTTTTTTTGATTGCTCAATATTATTCACGCAGATAATCAACTGCGCAATTTATAACTAAGCACGTGTTTCTGCCCAACTTGACACAGTGAGTGACACTAGCGATAGATAGCATGGTATCTGCCTCTGGTGTTGCAAGACAGAAGTTTCGTGAATCTGAGATAACAAAATGACCTTAGTTCCCAGTCTGTTGTTTTACCGCATGTGTTGTTGATTATGGAAGGTGGCTGATCTGTTATCAGTGTAGACCTATAGATGCTTAGAAAATTCAGTCGCTAGAGTAGAGTATGTTATCTTGGTCACGTGACCTTGTCGATTACCAGAATGTGATAATATCGGCAGTGCTATGAAAGGTTCTTAAATGACGGGAATCCAAATAAAGCCTACAGCATAGGTAAACTTACTTAATATTATAATTATAATATTCAGAATAGGGCTGAGCCGATACCGAAACGCAATATTGGAGCGGAGAATATCTGCAACAGATTTTATTGATATTTAATACAGATAATACACGTGATAACGTTGACCCTCACTTTCAGTAATGGAGGTTGGAATCTAAAAATCATATATAACACATTGGTAAACAATATAGTCATCAAGGAACATTTGTGGCAAAATTTAAATGTCTTATCGTCAAGGTATTTTTCATACGGCTGGTATAACCACAGTGATTTCTGTACCACATTAGAAACTTTTCAATGATATTGATTGACATTACAAAACCATGCGCGCCGTCACCATTTCATCTATTTGCTAACTGCCACAACACACCCAACGAACATACAGCATAAGAGAGGCACCTCCACAAAGAGAAATAAACATGGACTGCACATTCTTCATGCTCAATGAGCCTAATTAGGTACAAATATGGCGGATAAACATGCACTTTTCTAGTTAAGTTCGCGCCTTGTGCTGCCCCAGTGCAGTCAACAGAAAAACACCATTTTATTTACTCAGTCGGCCGTGTTTTGCTGTATCGTCATATCTGTGGTCCAACTCCCAACATTCTTTGTTAATGGCGAGTACTGTATGGACACTTATTTGATTGTCATGTTAAAAATTACCTATTTCCCCTGCACCATATATATTTTTTTTTATTTTTAGTTTGTCAGCTTGACTTCCGAAGAGAGGTTACGGTAACCTGCAAACAATAACATTGGGGAATATGAATGTCTGAAGAAAGGTTACAATATTTGCAAGCATAATTTCTTTTCAATATGTCGTTACTTTTATAACAAAGTTGTGCATAAATGATTTAAAAAGTGTTTATTGTAGCATATTAATGTCTGTTGAAATGAAACATAATATTTGACATCTGAGTCAAATACGGAGACGAGACTGTGTTGGTAGTGGAAATAAAAACTTGACATTTTATACTAGGCCTAGGCCTACCTGTACTTGTTGCATCCACATATACCTATTTTTTATATAATTAATACCAAGACAGTGAATTTGTAACTCGAACACCTGGTGTCATAATAGGAAAGCACAAGAAAAGTGATGTGTGGAATTTTTTTACAGTTAGCAAACTTAATGAAAACAAGGCCTTGTGTAACATTAGCAAATGTCAAGTTTCCAGGGTTGGTAGAGACACAGTCGTAGTTATACAACAAATTTGAAATGCCATTTAGAAAATACACATGCTCTTTATTAAAAAAAATTAAATTAGTTTCCTTTACGGTGAATTATATTGTCTATGGTAAAGATTACAGACAGGGGCTGCAACCCACCTTCAGGTCCCCCCCCCACCCTAATTGTCACTAACTTTGTTAAGCCTAAGTAGTTATGAAAAGTGTTCACAAAAGTAAAGAAAAATTTTCACCAAAAAAAATTATACATTTACATACATTACAATTTCTTTGTTTGGGTTCAAAAAGCTTTTGGATAGCATCATTTTGCACCTAAAAATCTAACTTTTTCTGGGGAGACCCCAGATTCCCCCTCTTTTAACTCAGAATGTCAGCAAATTACTTTTTTATGGAAACTTTCCAACAACATTAAGGCGAGTAAGTTGCATCATACTGTTTTAGTGATAAATACCCCTGAGTTATCACTTTATCTGGAGCTAACTGATTATTTTGATTAGAAGTTTGAAAATCTTTATTTTTTAACTTATTCATACTTTTTATAGGTTATTGTAACCTGCAAATTATTTTGGCTGTGAAACATAATTACATTACTAAAAGTTATCTTATAAACATTCATTTAGTTGATATTAAGTATAAGTTTCTGCCCCTAATTATAGAGGTATTAAGTCCATTTGGAAGTAGGCTTCTGTGGAGGGATTAAGACACTATTTGGTGTCGACATACTGATAAATTAATTAACGGAGGAACAGGAAAGTGAACTTGAGAGGGAAATACGCATATTTGTGATTCAGGCAGTATGCGTGAACCTGATAAGTATATGTACTAATTACTATAGTAAATTGTGTTGATATAACTTCATTGTACTAATTCAGTTCAATACTGTATTGTATATTAAAGTGATACTACACGTAGTTGTAAAGTGGTAATCTATGGAAGTTTGTACGAAGAAGAGCAACCTGAGTATGCAGTACAGTTCGATTACAATGAGGTTTTATGGTTGTAGGTTTAGTCCTCACTCAGGCAGAGTTCTCCCTATTACCAAATTGAGCCAATTTTAACCCCCAAAATTGGAAAAATCATCTAAAAGTTGCATTAAAATTGTGTTTAATCTATTTAACAAGAAATATAAGTTATAATAATTCAGTGATAGTTTATTTAAGCAGGTTGGCATATGCTCTTGGCGATGATACCAAAAAAGTACATTAATCACATCACGATAAACACACAACATGACCATGAGATGCAACTCAATGCCACAGCAACGTCCCACCATCAATCACTTGATCTTCATAGCCTTTCACTCCCGATGTAGCACGTCGGCGGCAGCTCCATCGTACGTTCACCTCTAAACAACTTACAGTTAGCCATTGAAATATTATGAATTTGAATTACCAAAGTTAGAAATTAATGAGATCAATTATTGATATAAAATTGCCGCAGGATTTCTTGCCTGGAATATGAAAACGCTAAAAGTAACACTCAATATATTTATGAAATGTTGCACAAATCACAAGTGTTTACTGAAATAAACTGCATACAATTTTATGTGAAACGAGTGTTGAAAATTTATGGTGCAAGGCATACTCAACCAGCAAACCAGTACGGAAACTTAATAAAATAGACGAAAACTACTGTAAACAACCATTTTACAAGTGTATATTTTTTTCTGAAATGGGCACAATCAAAAATGAGATGCATGTATTATATGGGTGCGTCACACTTGGCAGCAGTAGATATGCTACATGTACTTGGCAGCAGTGTGCCTGGCGGACTGGTCTGGAGTGTTAAAAATCCTCGTGCACGATCACACAGGCATTCAGCTGTGTCTATCAGTGTACAGAACTAGGTAGCACAGTTTTATTTCAGTTGTTTTCTGCACCTATTATCTTTCAGTTTATCAACACTGAATATGTTAGTATTAGCAATAGTTTACCATAGGCAAAAAGTGGAGTTTATAAAAGAAGCAAAAGAAATATGAAACCAGTGCAGGCTTTCTTATAGCTGACATTATTTAACACAGGGCTAAGGAACTAAAGAAATATAGGGTGAAACAATAAAATGTCCAGCTATCAGCAGATGACACCAGCCTCTGGAAGTAATTAACTGCAGTTAGAAGTGGCACAAGTGACGCAGTTTGGACTTGTTGCCAATGAAGCTTTTAAACTAATGTTTCTAGGCACATACTGATTATCATGACCACCCTCCCCCACCCCTAGCTGTGAGTCCGTCCCTTCCTCTTTGATATAGACAACGTGGAGAGGGGGAAGGGAGAGAGGAGGTAGAGTCGAGCCTCCACCTACCTGCTGCCCTGCCACTGCTTTCAGTGATTAGGGAACAAACCATTACTATATTCTCAACCTCCTTCCTCCATTGCAGTCTTATCTTTGGCTCGTCTTTTTTAAACCAAATTGCCAATAAACTCAACAACATGTCTCCATCTTCTTGAAGATCTCGTATTTGGTAGTGAGTTCCAAGGTCTTTCTACCAATATTTATGTCATTAAATCATGTCAAAAAAACTAATCCAAGTACAAACTCATCGAAAATTGTAACCCAAAAGTTTACCAAAATTGGAATCAATAATATTCAAATTACAAATAACAGAAACAATTCCAGTTCCACAAACAAACACAAACTAAGCACAGTTCGAAGCACCTGTTAAACTAGGGGGAATCTTGAAGGGTGAGATTTTATATTTAGAGTAGTGTTTGTGGGGTGAATGGAATGTATGGGAGGCAGAGGGTGAAGGAAGTTTCACAGAGCCGTGATACTCCATGCGAACATGGTTCACACAATCTTGCTGTACAAAAATTATAATTTTTCATGAAATACCATCTTGATTTTTTTTTTTTTGGTTCCTCAAATATACTTCTATTACATAGTTCCTGCTTTTAGCAAGCTCGCTATAGTGAAATTCCACTTTATAATAGCCTAATCTGAAGATATTGGGTAGACAGAATTGTATGAAGACTATGCGTAGTGTGTGTAGATATTATCATTAAACCAGTGTGGTCACAAACTATGAATTTTAAAATACGTGCATTTTTCCCAAGTTTTAGAGGTCAATTTTTTTTTATTTTCAAGAAATCTTGTAAATAACCGAAGTGTGGACCTACACATATATTTAAATAATACTGTATGTTGATTGCTAATGACCTAGTTGTAGACATTGTTCAGAATACCACTAAGGTACATACCTACCTACTTACACACACGTTAAGACTATAGAAGTTAACTCGCCTGGATTACAAAATAGTACATTTTACTACAAACAAATTAATAATGGAATGGGGGAAACAAATTTAGGCCTGAAACAAGTTGTCACTAACACAATTTATTAACTATTTAACTGCTGTGAAATAAGATAATATGTAGGGGGGAAAATTCCAATTAATTACGTCATGTTGACCCTCCAGTGTTTTCTATGATACATTACGATTTAAAACTGTGATATATTTTGTAAAATAGCATTGGTATTCATATTTCGAACGTACAAAAAATTGGGCTAAAGAAGAAGTGAATAACCCCAGTACCTTCGTCGTACTCTGCTCTGCTAAATGGGCTAGATAATCGTCAAGGAGGTGGGGTGGGGTAGGTATGCCCTGCACCAGTAATAACTAGAGAAGTTCCCTGAGGGGAGAGGTGGTTGTGTGTCCCAGAGAGAGTGGTTTCCTGGGGCAGGCTTGTAACCCACTCACCTTTCTAAAATAACTCCCGCAAGAGGCAGAGTTTACGCTCGGGCAGACATTTCGGCTCCCGCCTTGCTTCATGGATCAGCTGCCGCACCCTCAAGACGCGGTGCGGGATTGGGTTTCACTGGAGACTTAATCAGGCTGATCAATGGACGATGCAGCGGACGATCCTCTCCACAGATTAGACTAAAATTGTCCTGGTTACGTTTTCGATGTTGATTCTCATTCCTCCCGTACTTGCAGGAGAGTACAGGCAAGCGAAGGTTCCTTACCCGGTACCTTCTGAGGCGGCAGAATTACTCTTACTGGTACAATATAACCTGCCTACGTCTCTCTCCAGCTTGAGCTTTGTGCTCTTCTATCTGATTTCTCTCTTCCTGGGTAGTGGTAATTACGAAGATCTTGTTATCACACATTAGGCCCACTGATAAATAATAGGCAAATGTTCACTTTAACTTTAACTACCTTGTATTATGTCTTAGTTTGATACAAATCACAGTTCACTATTTAAAAACTTTCACTGGCCACTAAATCCACATTTTCAGTTAAGCTATTTTTACAGTCACAAGTTGCAATGTACTATATAGACTGAATAATCGCGTGGTCATTTTACTCTGAGCCTCGGAAAAGTGCATTGATTAAATAACTTCCACTTCCGGCATAACAAGTGTACGCTTCATGGCGGCTGAATTATCACGGTAGTGTGCGCTCCCTTTCACTGCCCACGCGGTTCCTGCAGCAAGTCTCGGCACAGGTAAAGGCAGGATCAGGCTTGGGTTCCATTCTCAAGAAGCAACCTTTTCGAGGAGAGGGGAGGTGTTTAGACTTGCTCGTCGTACAGATCAGAGCTCGTGGACTGGTGGTGAGACTAGGCGAGCGCCCTCCTTATACCAGAGAGGGTGGCTGAAAAGTGTCATTAGTGGATGGTGTAATGGCTGCCGGAGTAAGGAAGGCTGTCTGCTGGTTTGCAGGTAACTTCATTCATTCAATTCAGTTGTTAGTATTATATACATTTTATCTTCCTGAGTTCATATTTTCCACCTGGTGTGGTTAACACTAACATATCAAGACTTTTGATTTATGTAATTTTTGGCAACACTGCTTACAGTAGGCCTAAGTAATTTAAATGATCCATTGAATACAATTAACCTTAAGGGGTGCGTCACCTTGAATGTGTACATTTGTGTTTTGGATCTATATAGTCCATACTGTATAAGAATTCCATTTTTGACAGATCATAAGACCGTAGAACTACGTAAACAAACATATTGTGTATTCTCCCGCTACCACGTGCTTTCCAGTTCACAATCTAAACATGTCAACAATTACTGTATATGTTTGCAATAAAAATTCAAAATGTGTTGTAGGATTTTCTTTTGGTCATTTTTAGATCCCAGACAAGTGGGTACAATAATTTGTTTTAAATAATGGCTGCACATTAATCTTATTAGAGTTAGTTGGACAATTTTAATGAAAAATTATCCCCAAATTTTCGGGAAAAAATTTTAAAAATTATAAAAACTTTTTTTAAAATCATTCTGAAACTATACTAAGCCTGTGGTGGCTAAATTTTATATACATATATATATATACACACGCACAGAGTGGCGTAGTTACCGGGGGGGGGGGGAGAACACGGGTGACATGTTGCCCCCCCCCCCCCACAAGACACACAAAACGTTACCCTAAACTTAACTGCCTGGAGCCTTTGAATATATTTATATTCAAAGCTGGAGCCTGGGTAGACGATGTGGCCGTGACGTCACGGGATAAATTTGCACACCCAATACCTAATGTAATTGATATATTTGTCAGGACGTCGAAAAACTGCATTGCAGGCAGGAAAGTTGGCACGATAAGGAAATACAGTATTTAGACGAACAGTATTTATGTCTCATTCCAACACTTATGGCTTATCAAAAAGTCGCTACATTATCTGCGTTTCTCAGATTTCGCCGGTATGTATCCACGGGATCAAAATTCCACCTGCTCCCTTCCTCGTTTCACACAGCTTACAGTTGTTGGGAAGGACCATGATGGTAACAGTACAACGCCAGTGCGTGTTGGATGCGTTATATAAATTTGTCTGCTGCAGTTGTAACCTGTACGGAGCTTCCCATTGTCTGGAAATTTTTCAGCCACAAAGATTTGTGAACAACTGAGGTTGTTACATAAATATAACTATGATATTTCTTTGTAAAGCAGTCTTCTTTGCTTGTAAGTGTTGAAATGGTGGGTGGAACTAGAGTCCAGTTCGTTCGTACTGGACCATTTCAGTCAAAAACTGCTTGCAACAGGGCCCTGATTACAGACTTCCACAATATTCCCATTATGAAAGTAATTTTAACAGTAACTAAACATAATTGTAACTGTTCGTGCCACCATTCAATGATGATGAACGTATTGCGTGCAGCATGCCAATGGAATAAAGGTTGTGTGTAGAGGTGGTGATTTACCGCTGAGAAATTGGCTGTTTGCTGGACTGCAATATGCCGTGCAAATACAAGACAGCTTAAGGTTTTATTTCGCTATTGGCCTTGTGTGTGGAGTGATAATGCTACTACTACAACACAATACGTCTGTTATTGGCAATCAAACAATTATGTCATGACAGAATGCCCATTTCCAACTAAAACATTGCAATGTTATTTTGGAAACTATGCTGGCTTTAAACATTTTTGTGATAAATCACCATATCTAATTATGAATTTATCATAATATATTTCTTCCTTCCTGTACATTTCATCCTCTGACAGTTTCTATCAAGGGAAGTTAAGAATTTTCTTTTTAATATGAATTGTGATCAAGGAATGTTTTTGCTTACGGAAAGTAAAATAAAACTTAACAATGCAGTGCAGTAATGTGAGTCTTACATTTACATTCTTCTACTATTATACAGTTTAAATAATTTTCTCTGGTTCAACATAAGATTTCTAACACACTGCAGTAGGATTTTCATATGTGACTTTTACGAAGTTAATTACATTTCGAGGCAGATTGAATGGACTGGCTGGCAATGCTTTCAATCCACCGCAGTGTACAAATATCTACGGATGAAATTTTGAAAGAACTAATGGAAAAACCTAGACGACTTCAATTTGTACTTCAGTAAATGTGCAGACAAGCAAAAATTTGAAGTGAAAAGTGATGGTGTGATTCCCATACAGTGTAGTGTAGTAAGACTGTCAGATATATGGAAGAAGATGGGAAATAATGGTAACAACTTCACGCAATTTTTCTGCATTACATTAATTGACGACTGATTTGAAAACAAGACGGAGTTCCATTAGAGATAGTAATAACAATAAAGTATATTATAAAATTTCTTTGTAAAATACAAATTTTTTAAAATCACATTCCTTAGTGGTTGAAGTTTTTTTATACATTAAGGTATTTTGAAATGAAGTTTTAGATTAAGAATATTTATATCAGCTACTAAAACTGCTTAGGGCCACGTTTGGTAACTTTTTTATGTCGGTGCAAAGAACTCAAGTAGTTTTTAACTAAATGTTTTGGAAAAAATGTACACCATGTGCAGTCATACTGTTACAGTGCAGTGCACAGTAAGTACACAATTCAATGCAGGTGTTTTGTAAAATATTGCACCATTCACCAGTAAAAAGTATTTTGCTTGATTTTGACATTTTCATCACACGGTTGGGTATTCTTTCGGTGTAGAAATCCAAAACCTGTGACGTTTATTGCTACGAAAAAATGTAGGTTCAAATTATGATAATACAGTATATATGTGAAAAAAGCACGTAGAGATTCTTTCATGTCGTTAATATTTTGCTTATGAAATAACATTTTCAAAATCTCTGCAAAACTACTGAAAATGACCTTAAATAACACCATTTAGCACTTAAAAATTAAAATTTTCCCGGGGAGAGGTCCCCTGGACCCCTGCTCTAAAAGTGGGGATGGATAAATGTTGGTGATGAGTAAATGCTGCCCCCCCCCTCCCCCATTTCAGAAATCCTGGCTATGCCACTGTATGTGTGTGTGTACATATACATATATACATACTTATATTGTATAAAGGTTTTTTGTTTTGTAATTAAAAATGTTTTCCTGGCAGAGATGTGTACGAGTATGTGTTTGACAATTATTTCTGGTTTCAGGGTGTCCACTGATATTCAGTTTTGGAATTCCCCGACTTTTCCCTGTTTTCCAGGTAATATCTGTTAACTTTCCCTGACCTATTATTGGCAAAACTGGTACATACTTTTTAAGGCCTGCATCAGCCAAATGGCTAGTGTGATCGCTTCACAGTAACCGGTCACTCCTGTATTTTGCTTGTGAAAACAGTGCTGGGACTTTGGTGAGATTTCTCAAGGGTATTTCTTATCTTAATCCTGTTTATTCCCAACTTCCTTCACTGTCATCGGTGCTCAAAACCCAAAATGTTGCAAGCTGCCCTAACTTCTTGGCTGAATTGGTATATTGGATTCCATAATTTTACATCAACAGAGCACATTTGAAATAAATAGCTTTAATGGAACAAAATTAAAAGAATTGGATAAATGCATTTGAGTCACAGAATGCACACTAAGCGACTCAATATGTTGAATAAAATAAGAAAAAACTATTTTATATAAAAAAAATTAAATCAGGTTTCCCAGCAGTGAAAGTAATCAGAAGCACTTACAAATTGATTTATTGTGGTAACTAAATTATAATAATTTAATTATTCAGTACTACAAAAATGTTTATTCCGAGCTGTTTTGTATCATTTTTCCCTGACCCAAATGAAAATTCCCTGATATTTCCCTGACTTTTCCCTGCAAGATGAAATTCCCTGACTTTTCCCTGTTTTCCAGGTTTTCCCTGTCGGTGGACACCCTGTTAATTCATGTGCATATTGTTTATGTTACTGTACCAACTTTATTGTTGTTCTTTTTGAAACTTTGTGTTACATGCACCGATTATATATTTTTCGTGGTACTGGTAGGGTAATATGTGTATCAGCGGTTAGTCCTGAATGTAAATACATTTTACATCCAGATTTGCAATTCAGAAATTGTAAGATTATTTTTATTGCATTTTTTTCTTCAATTTTCTATAATTTTTCACCTTCATGAAAAAAATCCAATTTTTCCCATTTTCACAAAAAAAAAAAATCTCTTGTTCCCCCCTTCCCCCACAATTTTTGAAAAATTTTTTTTCCCGATGCTTCAGAACCCTAGGTATGTTCACAATTGTAGTTACATTCAAGGCCACTACCAAAAATAAACAACCATGTATGGGTAACTTACATAGTACTGTATTTATTCATGTACCACTCGCACATTTTTTTTTTTTTTACAAAAAACCAAATTGAAACGTTGGGGTGCAGGTCATACAAGTGAATCAAGGTTTTGTATGAAAAATGAAGCCTTGAAAAATAGGATTTACCATACAATACAGACTGCTGGAAGCATTTATTACAAAGGAAATGTAAGTATATACACGATAACATCAGATTGTAGCTTATTAGATGTAAATACACAACACGGGCATTACCGTCAGCCATGCATACAGCTCTGTGGCGCCGTGGCCATCTTCCGGGATGTGCCGAACTCCAGCAATCTATGCAGCGCCGGGCCATGCCGCGCCAAGCTAGCACCACGCTGTTTAGTGTATTGTTTTATTCTAAAATGTGTTGTGTTTGCTCCATGCTATCTTAAGTCAAGGCTGCAACTCTTGACATATCAGGAACAGAGTACAACTGGTCTTTGCTTGGTAATGTGCATAATTTTAATGATGCACTCTTGTCACCCTGGCTAACCCTCAGAGCTCAGCCAGAGCAGAGACAACACCCAATTTTAAATAATGATCCTTTGATATAATTCCTAATTCACGGTCTCTAAAGGAAGATTTTCATGTATGTTATGTGTATTGATTAAAACCCAAGTACATTATGTAAAGATTGCTAAAGCAGCACTGTTGCTAAAACTAAGTAAACAGCAAATATAGAGTATGATTAGTAGTAGTGATTTCGGTATTGGTAACTAAAGTAGGTGCAAGAATAAAATAGCAAATATGTTTCAATATATTGCATGTGTAACAGAGGAATAACCATAAGTAGAAGAGTATTCAATTCCACACGAGTATTACATTTTGAAATAAACTACAGTAGAATCCCGATTTAATGAAATGCCATGGGACCCGAAAATGTTTACTCTAAATCGATGTTTCGTTAAATCAAACTTCAACCTCCCCTACCCCCAGCACAAAAAAAAAAAAAAGGTTAAATCCTCGGGCACGATTCGTAGGAATTTAACGTAATTTTAAAAAAGTGTATTCGCTCAAAACAATAACAAAACGCATTTACCGCAACAGGTAAGCCACAGCAGTGAAAAGAAAAAAAATCAGCGAAAAAACTTCCAGTGGAACGCTTGGCGAGCGTGCTCATGGTGAGTTAGGCTGTCCTTGCGCTTGCCATCAACACACGAGAAGTGAAGACTATACTCTGTCCACTCTAAGGTTGCAGCAGAAATACAGATTGCTAACGAATTATCATTAAATCAAATCAATTGAATCATATCTTGATCCCTCAAATTGTATTTTTTCAATATTTCAAATTAAATTTACGCAGTGCAAACATTTTATGGGCATTCACTTGTATGAATTAGCTGCAACCTTAGAATGGATGGAGTATAACACCGCCGAGCCATCAATATTTCCGTCTCTCTCCGGCCCGCTCCGCCAACAAATTTAAGGAAAATCCTGTGAAAAATAGTAAAAAGTTTTTTTTAATGAAACCTGAATCAAAAGTTTGCGAGACAACTGTAAAATAATAACTAAATATGCGCAGCGGCGGTGGCTATCGCAGCTTGTATACTGGTGCGCTCGTGAAACAAACTGGTGTTGGTCTGCTCGCTAAAAATGCTTTGTACTTGAGCGTTTTTTTAACATCAGAAAAACAAATTATTTATGTTTACAGTGATAAATTCGCTGTAAAAAGTCTGCATAGATAATATTACATAATTTTTTTAAACTCGCTTGTTTTATCACGGGACGCGAGTGTAAATAATCACACTGCGCATTACTGCATTCTATCGGTAATAGAATTAAACCATAGTGCAGACGACACTGCAGCACATTCTAATGGAGACACAAAGCACTATCTGTGAATTAGTTCTTGTGCTGTCCACTGCCGCGCTGTGGAGACTGGGTACCTGTACCTAGATGCTCGTTCACTCGCCAGCTGCCAGGATGAGGATCTAGGTGCGTGTTTGTTGTGCAACATAGCGTCGCTCGCTCGGCCGCACCCGCACGTGTGTATCTCAAAATCACTCCCGCGACGAAGTTTCCAACAAATTTTAACAAATTTTTTTTTTGTTTCTCGACGGATGGTTTAAGCTTTTCTACGGAGAAATAAGTATATACGGCGGTCGGTGCTAGTATTTTTAAAGGACTTAACTTACAATTAATAGTCAATTTTATCAAAGTCAGTTACTTATTTAATATATATATATTTTTTGTTATTTTCTGAAGGTTCCTAAAAATCCTTTAGTTAAATCGCTGTTTTCGTTATTCCCGAGTTCGTTAAATCGGGGCTCTACTGTAATAGTGTTTGGACTCATTTGAATCAGCATGTGGTTTTATGGAATTTATTTAAGTAACTCTTTTGTGTAAAATCATCGTAATTCAGTTTATTTCAGTTTTCTTGATTTGAGTTCAATAATGCTATGGTGACTTGTGGTCAGACAGGCTGGTAGAGGGGGACAATGAGCAAAGGATGTTGGGTAATTTCTAAGGAAGTAAGCACCGAATACTTATATTTCAGTTCTGTTATTTATTATTATATTTTTACATGTTATAAAAAATGTGAGTCTAATTGGTAAATTTTTGGAACTTGTCTTCGCCACATCGCAGATGTTATTTGTAATCATTGAAAGGCTTCTTTTTGTGAATAAAGTGATGTGCAACAATAAACAAACAGCGCCAGAACAAAAATTTGAGTATGGATTTCTTTGAGGACGACGGCTCCCTTGTACGACACCCAAGTGCATAAACACCTGAGATAAGAGTGTGCCTCCGCTGACTACGCTGTGTGTGTGACACTGGTACCACCACAATACCACACTTATACAATTGTTTTGAAGCTGCTGTATGAAATTGTATGTGCGTCCAAGCAGTGCTTAGATAAAGGGTTACCTTGGAATGACTGCTACAGTTTCAAGCAGCCCTTAGATGATACATAGAGCCGCAGGTTTGTTACGGACACGTGTTTCAATTACGTATGTATGGAGCACACAGTGAACGACTGTGTTAACACATTGCGGAAATAAAACTGGCCGCACACGAAACCATTAAATGAGAGCCACATCAAGATCGCCAATTTTATTTAAGAGTGCCGCATACCACACCCTTCAAATGTGTTTCTGTGTTATCCATTTGTTATGAAACTACTCTGCATATGCCCATTGTGCCAGTGTATGAAAAGAAAAAACTTCTAACATGGGCAAAATGTCATTATTAAGCCAACATGATCATTAAAAGCATTGCTTTGAAACATTCCAAAATAGTTCAAACTGGCCTTCTCAGGCTGCCGTAGTGACCAGATGTATGCAAAACTCGTACAGGAAGGTGCACTGAACTTTGCTACAGGCTTAACACCAATAACATTGTATGGTCACTGCTTCCAGTGTCCTATAGTAAAAATAAATTGGTGCGCTTCTTACATGCCAGTTCAGTGCTTGGCTCATGCCGGTGCGGCATTTAATGCGAGCTTCAAAGTTCGCCCTAACAACACCATAGCTTCTTCGCCACAGGCACGCAGGAAGCGGCGCCCTTTAAATACATTGTTTTCCGTGTTCCATTTCTTTCTTTGTTTAGCAGCCAGAATAACATTTACAATTCTGATTCTTCTGTTTATGACATAAATTATGCAAGTATCGTAAGATAAACCGAGATGTAACAGATTTGCAGACATTTAGATTTTTAGTATCTTGGCCTTCTCTTTTATGGATAAAACTTCCCTTTGTTTGCTGACGCTTGACTCATCGCCACCACCAGGAAGTTTGCATTTGGTAGACTTTATCTGTAGATAGTTGCATATTGCACCGCTATCACAATGTAAAGGAGACTAACAGAGGCAAACACCTTGCTTCCCCACAATCCTCATTAACCATTAGTCAAGTGTTATCTCTGTATGAGTCGTCTAGTCAGAGTGGGAACGGTGCCGGCACTGGCAATTGGAATGTAATCTTTTGCTGGACTCAGAGTACACACACCTCAGATTACATACGGATAATAAAAGTTTCGGATAACACAATTATGGAGACAGGCTGGTCCAGTGTACTTAAAAAACTAGTAAACTTTTCTTGTAGACTACACAGCAAACACACTCTCACAACATAAATTGGAAACAGTACCTACATCAACATAAAACGAAAGTACATAGTAATAAACAAACATGAGATCACCTAATTGTCCAGAGGGTTATGGTCCAGTTTTCAGTCGCATGCGATTTGGAAGCCGAGAGGTTATTTTTCAGATCTTGGAGAAATTATTTTTCTCTTTTAACTTAAGAAACTGAAACCATGAACAAACAGCAATCTCAAAGTCATGAAAACGAGCGCTCAGCTTCCAACTCGCATGCGACTGAAATTGAGCATAACCCCCCCCTCCCCCCTGGATCAGCTTAAAATCAAAGGCATACTAAGGAATACGTCAAAAATGTGCAAATCTTTTCTATTATTATACAGTGATAATTTTGACACGGTATATTTAAATAAATTTTTATTCATAAATAGTCGGCTACCGTTCAAACAACACTTTACTATTTACATATCAACAAAAGACCAAACATAAAGCTGCAGTCAGTTACACTAGACCCCCGATTTTACGAACCCTGGATTTAACGAAGGTAGCGATTCTACGAATACAATCTCAAGAACCCTCAAAAAATAACAAAATTATATGACAAAAAAAATTGTAAGGAATTACGTTGACAATGAATAAAACATACTGTATCTAATTCACGGCATTGAAATATGAATTGTAGAGTTGCAGTTATTACTTGGTAAGTCACAATATTAAAAATAAAACAAAAATAGCAAAAATCCGTTAAAAAATGCGGTAGTGACAGTTTGAAAACTGTGCGGCAGCGGCACCTGTACCAAATACACTAGAGAATAATACCGGACACGGAGGCTGTTTCTGTGCGACAACTGGTATCAGGGCCTCTAGCGGCTGTGTGTGCTGAACAGTTTGTTTACCTTCGTGTATACGGCGGGAGTATAATTGTTTTCTACGAGCTTACGATTGTTCAATGATAAAGTTGATTATAATTATTTTCTTTTTAAATTATGGAGACGAAAGATAGTAATTATGGAGTTGGTGGTGGAATTTGTGCCATGTACGGGTGCAATAATAGGCATATAGAGAGGAATGCCCGATCATTTTATTCATTTCCTGCAGACGAAAACATGTAGGTATAGATACTTATTTCAATACCTTGATGATGAAAATTAAGATAATGAAATAGACATAATGTCAGTGCCAGTACTTCACTTTTTCAGTAATTAATTTTTAATCATATCGTCAAAAACTGGTTGTTATATTTTCCTTATGTTAACCTGTCGTATTTTTTTCCAAACGAACGTGTGCTGAGCTTAAATTACACATGAAGACGCTACCAGCTAAGTAACTTATTAAATCATTTTAATTCTACAATATTTGGTAACTGTTCTGTTATAGTTGCAAACAGTGGGTCCACAAAACGAAACGAGCGGATCTAGATGACGTAATGAAAAAAATTTGGACCAGAACGGATGAAGAAAATTTATAGAATTTGTGATATGCATTTCAAGGAATCCGACTTTAGAAATCCTCGAAACAAGTCACAAGGGTAAGTCATAATACCATAAGTATAGTAATAACATAACAATAGTGAGTTTTACACTGGCAATTGCGCTAATGCCCACCAGTGGCGAGCAGACTCCTCCACATACTCACAGCAAAAATCCTCCAGTACCTTCCTAAACCTTCCAACCCCCTTCACAGTCACCAACTCTTCCCGCTGTGCATTCCACTCCCTCACCATCCTCACCAGCATTGACTGTCTACCCCTCTCCGTTCTCCTTCACACCCTCTGAATTTTTTCACTGTTGTCACCTTTTTCCTTAAAAGTTCCCTTACTTAATTTGCTAGGCCTAAAGTTCCTTTCCTCCTCACCAGCCTGACCCTACTTCTTTCATTTATTCATGACCCACCTCGTTGTCCTCTCCAGCTCCTGCACCTCCACCTCAGCGCATGGATCTCACTCCGCTGCAGCATATTCCAACACTGGACGAACCATCGTGCAGTATAAGGTTCCCTTCACCTCACTACTAAACCTCTCCCCTACACCCTCCCTAGCAGTCCTAAAGCCCTTCTTCCTAACAACTCTGTCCACTTGCTGTATCCACCTTAGATCTGCCTGTATCACAACTCCCAGATACTTATATTCTCTGACTTCCTCTATCTCCTGCCCATCCCATCTGTATACCTCTCTACTCACCACTCTCTTCCTAGTAAACCTCACCAACTTGGTTTTATGTACATTAATATTTATTCTGTTCTCCACTGTCCACCTCAGTCATCTGTAAACAGTCTTATTTTACCTGCAATCCTGAATCCCAATGGTGAACATTATTGTGAATAGCAAAGGCCCCAACTCACTTCCCTGCGGCACTTAGTCTCTCTGACCTCATCTCCTGAGAAAGTCCTCAATCCAGTCAACCACCCGCTTATCATCCAGCAGTCCTTCTACTTTTCTCAACAAGATTCCACTGCGAACTTTGTCAATGTCTTCTTGAAGTCTATGAAGCAGGCATCCACCTGCTTCCCCTCATCCACTTCCTGAACCAGATCCTCCAACAAACCTACCAACCGAGTCTCACATGAATATCTCTTTCTAAATCTGTGTCAGTATTCCTGTATCCATTTGATATTGTTCATAACATTTACCACATATTGTAAAATCAATCTCTCCATCACCTTCCCTGTATTCAATGTGAGACTCACTGGCCTGTAACTACCTGGCTTCCCTCTATCCTCACCCTGCCTATACACTGGAACCACTAACACCTACTTCCGTTATTGTGGTAACCTACCCTCCTCCAGTGACCTACCAAACACCACCTCCAAAAATATCATTTAAAAGTTCTGATCTTTCATGTTGTGTTCATTTTTTACGAAGGTTATCTTCAAAAATTCTGGTTAAATTTGGATATGTGTTATCTGTTTATAAGCTACGGACTGATTTCAGCAGGGATTCATTATTTCCTGTAAGTTCACATCCAAATTTCTAAGTGATGTAGGCCAAAGGCAAAGGTTTTGTAGGCAGTTGTCTTTTCACAAAGAAATAAATACGTATTCGTAAACATTTTCCATAAACTTTTACTTTCCGTAAAGTGCTTGTAGACTAATGGCTCAGTTAGAATTTAAATTACTTTAAAAAAAAAAAAACTTCAGTATTCATAGTTCTTTGGTGGGGACCTAGATAGCCACAAGTCATAATAATATAGTGAACCTTATGGTATACTTATTTGCTGACAGTAATAGGAGGATGAAGTAATAGGCTATGTAAATGTAATTATGTATGTGCCATTTTCAATACATGACGAAGGCATCAAGGAAGGCACAAGTCTCATGTGACAGTAGCGAGAAAACTGTTCTTATCGTCAAGTAAAGAATGTTATGCTAAGGAGTGTATGCACCTATGTTTTCCTTACAGCAATGCATGTACTAGCTGGGTCTTATTTTCATGTTTCAACTTTTTGTGTTTTTAAATCTATACAACATTGTTGTCATGATTTTCTAACCAATTGTTTCGGCTTAGGGACATTGCTATTCTTCTGTGTTTTACGAAATACATTTTCATTGACTATCTTCAGCTATAACATTAATGTACAGTTCAGGAACCATTGAGGAGGTTGGAGGGACCATTGCAGGCTAGTGGCCAAAACTTTAAAATGTTTTTCCTCCCTCCCAAGGTAATGTGTGTATCTTTGCAGATTAAAGAAGGGGGTTGTTCCAAGCCAACACCTTCCTGGAGACAATCAGCCTGAGCATGTTGCAAAAAGAATAAGTCCTAAGAAAAGAAAAATTATGGTCGACAGCTCCAGTGCAGATGTTCCAGTAGGCCTTCTTCAAACATCATGTGACTCGCAAGGTACTGCATGTTGATACTGTTGTTTTTTTTTTAAGTTCTGGATTCCAAATAACCAATTTGAGGCCCAGTTTATGGTCTTAAATTGGCTAAGCCAAGCCTGGCCACACCCCAAACACTACATAAAAATTGATGTTAAATACTGATGTTTCTTATCTCTATGCTTGACTGTACAAAAAAAAATATGGTCAGCACAGTCATGTTGATTATACCACAGTAGTGTAGTCTATTGTACACTTCAGAAGTGATACTGGTTACATGTGTGTCTATGATAACAGTAATGTATCCCTATGCCACAGTAGTTCATAAAGTCACACAGAGCTGATTGTCAAAATGCTCTGCATAGTTCAACAAAATCCCAGTGGTATAGGAATGAGAAAAAAACTCTTGCATTAATATTACCCTAAAATGACTTTTCCTTTATCTTTATAATTTTTAATTGGAACTCATTTTTACTGTTATGCTTTATTAATTCCTATGGTTCTTCAGTCACAGGCAGCCTTATATGCTTGGGTAATCAACTGCTAAAACCTTTCAAAGAGTGGACACTTTTTGTTTTGTTTGTATCAAGGTGGCATGTATTGGTTGTCAAGTAATTGCTAACTGGAGGGGTTGCGTTGTGTCAGCTGCTACTTGCCTCTCTGTGGCCACAGAAACACAATGTGAGCGAGAGGAAGTACGATAGTGGGGTTGATTATGTGCAAATGAATGGCCAGTGAAGTGAACATAGGATCAACATAGCATGAATGGGCTAGGAATGAAGTACAGTACATCATCAATTTTTAGATTGATCTCAACATGCTCTAAATAGCATTAGAAACCATTTTAAGAAGTTTCCTCAATTTAATTTAGGCTAAATAATTTTTCATCTTTCTTGTTACATGAATGTATTCGTGCAGTTTACCCTTTGAAAAAGTTTTTCTTGCCAATAAGCATTATTTTGTTCATTCCCTTGAGAAATGTCCTAACAGGGTACATCCACCTATTTTTAAAATGTTGAGCAGTGTTCCTGGTGTTGACAATGTAGAGTGTTTGACCCCCCCCCCCTTCCCCAGATCAGTAAAGTTAATTTCCAGGTGCAAGTCTTATTTTGAAAAATAATTTTCCCAGTTAGATATTCATCTGTTGAGTTCCAAAACAGTAATGTACAGTAAAAAATACCAGTAGTTATATTAGAAATTTATCATTTGAAGGTATTTTATATTGTGAGTGCAAAAAGTAGAGAAGTTTGTAGAATATTTATAATGCAGTATGTAGGATGTGTATAAAGTCACAGTGTTAATTAAGGCCATTTACTCCAGAGCTATGGCGAGAACACAGATAGTGATTGCAGGGTTAAATTAAGTGGTACTCAGTACAGGTTGAATTAACATACATGTCTCCACTGACTTTTTTTTTCAATTGCTTGATAACTGAGCAGTTAGGGTTTCTCACTCCCAAACAAATTAATAAACACGTAATAAATTTTATTTATTATTTTTTTTTATTTCTTTAGCAATATTTTCCCATTCTTCATGTAGAAAAGATAAAATGGTTTTTCTCCTGAAGTACCAAATATATATCACAATTAGTAGTCGTGCAGCATTGCCCGCATGTATTACTCGTAACTGATATTTACTTTAATTGTAGGACGTCTTTGAACACCAGGTTAGTAGTTTGTTCATTAAGTGTTACAATAACCAAGCTGTAGGTTGAACTTAGTTAGTCTGTAACTAATAGACCTTGATTATGAGAGACTTTTGAAATGGTATAAATAGTATATATAAGGTATGATGACTGATTTACCTCAAACACCACCATTGATAACTGTGTCCTCAATATGTAACATTGTACATTGAGATATAACTGAAGCCACAATTTTGTGGTTAAAAGATTTTTACATTTTGTTTCAGTGCCTTTCTTACACATCAGCAGCTTTGCTTCATGAATATTGATGGTGTGTTTGTTCAGACACGTATTTCATTTGACTTCACTTCTCAGAATAAAAGATACTGTGACTCCATACATCTGTGATTTGCCAGTAGAATCCAGAGACAAGTGAGAGTTAAAACATCCAAAAAATGAAACAAACCCTCAGCTATGTGAATAACTGGTTCCTCTCCAACAACTTGATACAAAATGTGAAGAAATCAGCCCTAATGAACTTTGTTCCAAAAAAGGGGAGGAAAATATTTTTGGTGATAGCTTTAAAGTTAGAAAGGACCATATGCTGGAAGTAAACAGTATTAAGTTTTTAGGCTTGACCATGGACAACCAACTAACTTGGAACGAACACACAAACTTGCTATGCAAGAAACTCAGCTGCATGTGTTTTGCCATGTCAATGCTCAAAAAAGTAAGTGACCAAAATACAATCTTACGCTATTACTTTCCCAACGTGCAGTCACTCATAAGTTACGGCATCATATTTTGCGGCAGATCGGAGAACTGGCAGACTGCTTTTAAATTGCATAGTCTGAACATTAATAACGCAGGCCACAGAAGTCACTGTTGGCAGTTCTTCAGGGAAAATAATACTGTACACCAATCCCTCGCTTAGCGCGACTAATTCGTTCCAGAAAATGCACGCGCAAATTGAAATCGCGCAATCTGAAGAATTGTTTATAATGTAAACATTGGGCGATTTATTTTAAGGGATTCAAATCGCGGACATATAGACTTTTTACATCATGTATTATTCAAACACCATAAAATAAACCGGAAAAAGGAATTAATCG
>PNEQ01081332.1:25095-41018 GCA_003012365.1 Medauroidea extradentata | reverse complement strand
TATTTCATAAATTGATAAAAAATACGTTTTGATAAATTGTTTATCTTAGCGGAAAGGAAGTGGGCGGAGTTTAGTCCGACCGCCGTAACATCAGCGCCAATAAAACACAATATTCTCGGTAACTTGGTGAACTACAGCCAAACAACAAGGGGGTCAAATATCCAGGCGAGTGTCCAGACCTGTTCTTCTACGGCCGTGACTGGCACATCTCCTAGCAGTTCCGACATGTGCTTTCTCCTTGTAGAACCATTTACACAATGTTAAAACAACACCAGAGTGCCAGAGGCGCCAATCTGTCATAAGAGGGTCAGTTTTCAACTTCAAGTGTCCAGACTTGTTCCTCTATGGCCGTGGCCATTGCATACATAAAACCTGGAGGTGGAGAGCAAGATGATATTATCTCCATGCAGTACATTTTGTACGTACAACGTCATCGTACAACATTTTGCCATTCACATTTTTGTCTCAAATTTAGTCCAGGATTAGCGTGGTGTAATATGCTTATTTCTGGACAGATATAGTTGATTCCAAACCTTTTGCTCTGTGCGGATTAAAATCCCGACGGGGACGTTCTATACGAGGCATCACAATTCATTTTAAAATGTATGTCCTTTTTGATTGTTTAGGAAAATGTATGTAAAATATACAATTATTTCTCCCTGGTTAAACACAATATTTTGCGGGAACTCATAAATCCATCATAGCTGACATGTAGACCAAATAATTGTATAATACGTGTAAGTAATTTCAAATCATAGATATGTTCTGGCTCGCCGTATCAGAGTTATTACGTAATACGTAGGCACTGTAAAATATCGCGAATTCAATGACCTGCAGGCATGCATACTCAAGCCACGACTATTCGTCAACTAGCTGCTACTCATTGGAACAGCAGACGATGGACAAATAGACAGGGCTTAAGAGTGCGTAGTAGATAAATAAACGCTGAAAACATCAATTGGTTTCTACGCTTTTCTCGAAACCAATATGGATAAAATACTCAATGATAATCCTAGATAATGGTATTTCCCAACTTTATGAGTAAATATTTATCCAGAATTACTAATTCACTACGCGTGATCTCTTGCGCCGCACTTAAATGCTCGAGGTTCCGGCGTCAGAGATTGTGCCTCAGAAGTTCGTAACACTGGAAACAATTTTCTTAAAAATGTTGGCTAAAACTATTGTCTAGGATTGCTATTGTTTAATTTCCGCAAATTGGCTTCAAGAAACCTACAGTCATAGAATAATTCTTTTAGCGTTGAGTTATGTATCACGCCCTCTTAAGTATGCATAGTACAATCGATTCTATCCTATAAGTCACTGAATTCGCGAAATTTTCCAGTCCCTAGTAATGCGAAACACATGGGTCTATTTTCGGATGTATTTCTTTAGTGACCATATCTCTCGGCTTGACTGCTTCCGCCAGGAAAGCAAAGAGCCAATATAAACCTTAATTTCTGATATATCGACAAATCTCTTCTACTGACGTGTGCTGGTTTGTCTTTGTTCATAAAATAATACTAAGGATTGAAGCAACACATACAATTTTATAATAACTAACAATTCGAATTTTGGACCTTCGAAAAGAATTCCGTCGAACAGACACCACCAAAAATTACGGGTTACAAGGCAACAAGTGTGGTACCAGGTACTTCCGTTAAATACAAAGACACGATTGCGAATCTAACTATAATTGTATCTTCCACCTGAAATTTTCTGTATTTCGGAATCGCTACCGCAAATTTTTCAACGGTAACGTCTTCCAAAACGGTTACCTAAGAAAAGAGAACGCTAACTGAATTAATTTTTTGGTGTAGAAAGTAACTGGGTAAAACTTACTCTTTTCAGGCCTTATGCAGTTTAGTTGATACATCACAATTTTTATTTAGGCATATGGCATTCATATTACGTATTTTCCAAAACATTTGTGCAAGTTTTCAGTGACTGTTAAGTATAACTTCCATTCTGAAGTTTTTCCCAGACATTAGGATTCTCTCCCATGTTATGGCGGGGCATATCATCAAATAACAGGAATATATGACAAAATACCGAATGCTTAAATTTGTAGATCTAATCCTATCATTATATCTGTACGTACTTAGATTTCCACTATTATTGCAATGTATAAGTAACCAGTACCATTTAAATACAGAATTGTGTTTCATATATAATTTTTATTTCGTTTGTTTACACAAGAGAGTAGAAATATGAGAAAGTATCAAATATCTTATTTTAATTTAACACGTTGGATGCGTGAAGCGAGAACGTCACATCTACAGTTAATTGCAAAATAATATACAACTACAGAACTCGAGCCTGTAAATACCGCCTAAAGTAGTTTCGCCCAAAATAGCTTTTCCTAAAACAGTTTCGCTTAAATTAGTGTTACCTAAAATTAATTTCACCTAACGTCGTTTAGCCTAAAGTCGTTTCGCCTAAAATATATTTGACAAAAATTCCACCCTTTCGCTTAACTTCCGACAATGCCGTTTCGCCTACAGCCATTTTGCCTAAAATCATTTTACGTAAAATTTTAGACTCTTTCCTAACACGCACAGAATACATTTTGCCTAAAATCGTTTCGCCTAAACATGTTGCCAACGTAGTTTTGCCGTAAGTCATTTTTGTCTAATTTCGTTTCGCCTAAAATATCACGTTGCAACGCTGTTTACAAGGAAGACAGGCGGTCGCCTTAAATCCAACTTCTATACGATATTATTGCTCCTATCGAAAGCGAAAGGAATAAAGTACAGATGCCAAAATTTACATTTCATCCTTATCACAAGGAAACTGAGTACCGAAACTGTAAAATTGGTATTTTAAAATCAATTTTTATATTTTTTAAGGACATTTAAAGGGTCTAAATGAAACGTGGCATCTACATATACCAGTTTATTATCTTCCCTGAAGGAAAAAAAATTTCTCAAAACAGTCATTTACGGAGATACGAGTACACCCGCAAACACGGATTTCACAGTCCAAGTATTGTCAGGGACTCCACTCGAAAGGGGACGTTCAATTAGTACAGCTAACGTACGATGCGGCGACGCGCCAGAGAATTCCCACCAACTCGAATTCCAGGGTTTCAACTTACAGGAACCCACATTTTCAAGCCCGGGGTAATGCGCGAAAGTTGGCGGAGAGCAGGAATGTAATTTTCTGGCAGAGCGGGCGCCAGAAGTGTTTCCAACCCCTTCCATAGTCCGCCGAGTCTAACGAGGCGTGCCTCCGGAGCTTCATGGTGGAGTCACATAGGAGCCACTTGAGGCGACGTGGCCTTCGAAGATGTCCGCCAATCAGCATCTAGGTTTCTGTGACGTCAGCTCGACAGAAATGGCGGACGTGATGCGAATTACAAACATAAACTACATCGATTTTAATCGAGTTGGGCTTTGGTTTCGAACCCAAATGCCTCAGTCCTTTGAGAAATGTTGTAATTCAATTTCCTACCGAAATGAGTTGCTGGTTTTATAATTTTGTACAGAGGTAAATACACATATTATTAAACTACAATAAGCGTCATTTGCGAGTATAGCAAGACAATGAACTATAAGTTCATTTGAGAGAACGCTATATTTAATTGATTATCTCTAGAGATGATGGTATACGACGAAAAAGTTCTGTGCCAACATACCCTTGAAAACGCTGCAGTAAACTGCAACAAATATGATTGGGTGATGTACTTCTGACAGAACCTAGCTGTCTGCAGACCAACAACATGCATCAAATTATTACAAAAGCGGGATTCTTATTGGCTCAGCCAAATAGGACAACAGCTCCTCGTTCAAGAGAAAGCCAGTGATAATCTAATAAGCAGAAAGCGTGTTGAAATCCAGCAAACAGTCAAGTTTTCCCGCGATAAAACATCATCTGTAATTATCTCCCTATAAAATTATAAAACTCAGTACTCGTTTTCGTAGAATACTGAACTACGTTGTTGCTCGAATGACTGATTCAAATGTTGTTGATACTGGTGAATAAGCAGGCCTAATACATTTTTAATTTAGGAGAACTTTTCGTTGGCTATTCCAATCAAATAATAAACTTTTAAGCAAACGTATAATTGTGCTTGTATTTACGCATTTTCTTGTGGGTATTGAAACTATATAACAAATAATCAAATAAAAAATTAAATATTTCACTTTCGCACAAAATTATTACATCGAGTTCCGCTGGTCGCGTGACGACGGTGGAATCACATAGGTGCGATCAAGCGACACGACAAAAACGATGAGACACAAACAAGTCTCGTTTTTGCGAACATCAGTTTAGCTGCCAAGCGACACACAATAATAAAAAAAAAATATTACATGTAAATAGTAAATTGCCACTGCAAAGTAATCTATAGTACGACAGCCTTAGTACCGCTTCGCCACAGAAAGCATGACTTGGGTCTCTTCACATATGCTGCACATAGATTCGTACAATAAAAGCTCTCGTCTGTCGTAGCCACAGAATATTTAGAAGATTGGCGAACTCAGTCACACACGTCAGCAAAATGGCGTCGCTGGCCAGCAACAATGGCGGTAACGCCTACCGCCAATTAGCGCGGCTGCCCTGCTGGACCAATAGGGAACCTGTCATAACATGCAGGAGCCAAACAGACACGGAGCTGGTATCAACAGCCTCGGGCAGCCAATAAGCGGCGTAGTTCACCCTATCAAATGAACCGACGCGTAATTTCACATCTGTATTGCTATTTAGTCTGTGTCTTGGAACAATTTCCTTCTTAGTGGGCGCCGTTAACGTCATGATATTTTATTTATTTTAAACAATTGCAAATAACTCGAATATTTTTAACCGAAGGCTTTGAAAAAATTTGAGAATGTGTACAGTCATACGATACATAATTTTGCCAGAGCGTTTATAAAATAATGAACCGTTTGATAGCAAAAAAATTTGCTTCATTTCGGCTGTTTTTCACAGCAAAATATGTGCTACTTCAGGGGCAAAAAATCTAAAAATTAGTTTGGTATATCGCAACAGAATAAATTCATATTCAAACGTTGACATATAAGTGTTAAAATTGCCAGAACGAATTTGTGATACATGTATTAACTTGCGTTAAAAAAACAGTTTCGTAAGTCATGCTAAACTAAAGAGCGAGGCCTTAACCCACTTATACTCTGGAATATGATTGACGAAAACGTACGTGTGCTACTGATACAGTGGTGGTTGTTGGGAGCGGATGACGTAAAAGATAACGAAGATATTTCGTCACACCCTAGGGTAAAGCATCTGTACGCTTTGAGGACGTTCTGAGTGTGTTACTGTAATTGTGAGACAACACAATGCTACCCTTATTTCACTATTTCGATAGTTGTTTTTTTTTATCACTAAACGAGAACTGACATCGAAAATCTGTTTGACAGTTTTGTTTGCAATGTTTTACACCATGTTGGCTTAATTCTTCAAGGCAGCAAATACCATTGTTTAGCTAATCATGTAACTAACTAAACAATTTTTAGCTGACTAATTAAAAAAACTGTCTAGAATATAGTATTAAAATTTTAACTATTAAGACAAAACCATTCCAACAAATCTGCCAAACAAATTTATGACATCTGATGTCGGCCTAACTAAAAAAAATTATATATATATATATATATATATATAAACATACATACATATATACATTAAACAAGTAGAAACTATGGATCATGGTCTTAAGGCCTCGCTCTTTTTTTTTGCAGTGGTTTTGAAAAAAAAAATTAACGCAAATTAATAGATATATCAAAAATTCATTCTTACAGTTTCGACAATAACATGTCATTGTTTGTATCTGAATTTTTCTGTTGCAATACACCAAACGGATTTTTAGATTTTCGCTCTTGAAATATCACATATTTAGTTGTGAAAATAAGCCAAAACGAAGCAAAATATTAATTTTTGCTATCAAACGGTACGTTATTTTCAAAAACGCTCCAGCACAATTGTGTAGCGTATGACTGTACACAGTCTCAAATTTTTTTCGCAGCATTTCGTTAAAAAATACTATAGTTATTTGCAATTGTCTGAAATAAATGAAAGAGTATGGCCATAATGTGCCAGATCAGATGACTATACAAACTTTATACTCCTGACACCAGCAATGTTTAATCAAAATATGCATAACGTACGAGATGCAGACAGACTGGTTGAATGCAACCATTAGAAAATATTTCTTTATCTGAATCGCTTCAGCAGTAATTTGCGGGACAAGTTCCGTTCTGAATATCTTAGGCCGTGTCTCAATTCACTCTCTGGCACCCTATCTCTCGCGGCCACGTCATATTGACGTCAGAGAGTGTGCTCTGTGGTCGTCTCAATTTGTTGGCGAGAGTGCGAAAGTGCGAGAGTATAGCGAGAGTACGAAACTGATCACTCGCTACACTCTATCGTTATCTCTGGCGCACGCCATCTTGAATACAACTATGGTTTAATATTATTGGAAATGTGTATCACATTTTGCAAACATTTCAATAATTATACATAAATAATCATTTCCAATTATCAGTTAATTATGGTGAGAAATTGTGTACACATTTTCTGCCCTAATATACGTTTAAATACACAAAATAAAAAATTTTGGCATCGCCTATAAACAGCTGTTCGCTGTTTGAAATACAATGCTGGTAAGTTTAAAATTATTATTTCAATTTCCTACAAATATATTTGATGTGTTTATAACTAGTATTAATAAAATTTACGAACTAGTTACCTTTGCATCGTTTGCTTACAAACGAGAGCATCGTCCCAATTGAAGTGAGCGAGAATGGACATTACACCAAGAGAGAGCTCTTATTTGCTCTCAAGTGGAGAATACCTATTTATAGGCGATGCCAAAATTTTTTTGTGTATTTAAATGCTTTTAGGGCCGAAAATGTTAACTGCATTCTCGTCGTATATGTAACTGAATGGGAAATAATTATGTATGTATAAATGTTGAAATATTTGCAATATATGATGCAAGTTTCTTCAGTAACCTCAAACCATAGTTGTAATCAAGATGGTGCCACGTTGTAGAGCACGCGAGACCGAATATAAAACTTCGTTCCTCTTTCGTACTCTCGGCGAATACTTGAGACAGGCACAGAGTACTCTCTGTGACGTAGTTGTGACGTATTTGTCTGAGGGAGAATACGAAAGATCACTCTTTGGATGGCTTGAGACACTGCCTAAGCTTTGTGCAACTACCAGGAGGACATGAAGACGTCAAAAAAGAAAAAAAGTGATGTGGTTCTCGTCGGCATTGAAGGTATAAGAAGAATAGACTGGCAAATGTCCAAGTTGTTAAAGGTGCTTCCAGGAAAAAACAACAATATTGGTCATATGTGTGACGACCTCATGCAGTGAAATATTGAGACCTATTCAGCGCCCTCATCCCTTGGAAGTGTCATGTTGCCAGGTATACAGTTGTAGAAGAAGAAAAACCTGTGATTTTCTGGAAAGACAGGTGTTCTGCTGAAGTTGAAGACAAGTAAATCTTCCAACTAGATTTTTACCGGACAGAATAAGAGTCTCTGCATTTTAATTCACGATAAGTAAGCGGGCTTTAGGCCCGATTCACAATGCGCAGTCGGCAGTCCGTTGTCGGCTGTCAGAGATTAATATGTACGTTAAGATATGTGTATTCACAATGCGCAGTCCGCAGTCGAGCAGTCGGAGATGGCGAACATTATCTCTGACTGCTCGACTGACGACTGCCGAAAAATTCCAACCAATCAGGCGTTACTCTCGAAATCACATGATGTAAACAAATATTGTTTTTAGAGATTTTCTATTCTTCTAAAAGCAAATCAAGCAATTTTTACAAACTTAAAAACAATATGTCCAAAACATGGCAGATTATTAAATAGCAGTTTTTAAAAATAATGCAAAAACATCATGGCTGGTGGACTGCACATTGTCAATTGTGTTCGACTGCCGGCAGTTGGCTGTTGGGCAGTTGACTGCTGATTGCGCATTGTGAATAAGGGCTTACGTCTCGTCGACAGCGAGGTCATTAGAGACGGCGAGACACAGCTTAGTACAATGACAGGAGCTGGGAGAGGAGTCTGCTGTGGCCTTTGTTAAGGAACCATTACAGCATTCGCCTGGAGCAATTTCGTGAAAACATTGAAAACCTGAATCGGGATGACCGGAGCCGGGGATCGAATACGGGTCCTCTCGAACACGAGTGCAACGTGTTACCGTAGTAGCGCCATCTCGCTCCGTGCATTGGATTCAAAATGCATAATGTGCCCTAAGCAGTTTTTTTTAAATTTAGACGTGTTTTCATTGACTAGTCTCACAATCAAATGGCGGAAGAATTTTAGTAACAAGACTCTTTTAATAATCAGTTGGACATTGCGCATTAGGGCCCGGTAGTTTTCGCGAAAAGATTTTCGCAGCGATTTGTTTCAGTGTCTCACGTGCGCACCAGCATCTCTGCTTTGTGGTCAGTGACTGGATGCCGTAACACCCATCGTCTGGAGGTTAAACCCGCAAAATCACAGACGTGATGTGACGCAGTTATCCGTGTGCTGATTGGCACAGTCAAATGAATAACAACTCTGCACAAAAACACTCTGCCAATAGCCATAAAGTTGAGCTGCAGGTGTGCACGTAAGACAGTGAAATAAAGTGAAAAACTACCGGGCTCTACACATGGGCTGTGCTGAAGCGCGGGATACGAAAAGTGTTTTTTGTGTAACTACTAAACGTGTTTCCATTGCGTTTATCTACGAAAAGTAGACACTTCAAACTATGCCTCTACCGTTTGAAAAATACCGTCTGCTTATTTAAAACATGTATGCCAGCTCCTCAAAAGTATTAAAATATGGCTTTTTGACACTGACATAGCTGAAAAAAATACCAGCCGTAATCGTAAAAAAATATAAGAAACATGCGTTGGACTTTTAACACATACTATCCACAAATAAAGGAAGTCGTTGAAAAACACTTTCTACGAAAACACAGCAAGCTAGTTTTGTACACTGCGTTTAGATGCGAAGCGGTGTTTTTTACGTTCGTTTTGAAGTTGACTTATCGACTTCCCCGTTTCTTGCCTCAGATGTAAAAAAGTTCTAAGGTTCAAATATCTCTTAAATAGTCAGCCAATTAATTAAATTTAACATAATTTAAATACTGCCATTAATTACGTTTATGGAATTAAAGAAGGGAATTTTTAATCATACATTAAATTGTCCTTTAAATGTGCGTGGTATATAATTCAGTGCTGAAAGCACTGACAATTTGCAAAAAAAAAAAAAAAAAAAACAGCAAACCGAGACAATGGTTTTTGCCAACTTTCTGAGCAAACATTTTTCTCGATTAACGTAACTTATATCTGAAGAACAATCTATGACGCCGAAGTCTCGTACATTTAATTGCGGTGCAAGAGATCATGCATAACAAATGCATAATTCTGGGTAAGTGTTTGCTATTAAAGTTGGCAAATATAATTATCAAGGATTGTTGTTTTGTGGTTTTTTTAAATTGACTTACATAAAGTCTAGATCTCTATTGTAGAACTCAGCGCTTATTTATCTACCATGCCCTCTCAACCACGGTAGAGAGGGCCCCTTACACTTTCACGGCGACTGTACCCGGGTCCGACACCGCAATTTTCTCCTCTCCACGTCGCCAGTTATCTGTCTCGGGTTTTGTATCAGGCGCTCAGAAGGCGAGAGAGGTCTTATCCTCACGCCGATGTTTGCCAACACGTTCCCGCGCGCTATCGCCGGGAGTGTCTTTCCACGTTCCATGTCTTCCCGTACCCGCCTCAGTCGCTTTTTATTTTTTCTATTTTCCTTCCCAAGCTTTGCGCCTCTACCTATCACATCCGGCTACTGGTTGCGCGCCTTGCTACGATAGCGCGGTCCAGATACGAACACTGTCTTCCCTTTTTATCTCTTCTTCCTACTCTACTGTATTTTGCGACATTTTTTTTTCTAAGATTAAGCGAGAGCAGATATAAAAAAATCTGTCCTGCTGTTTTGTTTAAAATATTTGTTGTTATAATAGCTAATTTTTCAAAGCAAATAATTATACGTTGGCGAATAAAAATTCAATTAAGCATAATTTCGTTAATTACATAATTAGCAAAAACCACAGTACTTACTGCCTTGAAAAAATCAGCGAACATTGAGAAGACAAATTTAAACAAAACTGACAGCCA
Organism: Medauroidea extradentata; assembly: GCA_003012365.1. Classification (NCBI taxonomy): domain Eukaryota; kingdom Metazoa; phylum Arthropoda; class Insecta; order Phasmatodea; family Phasmatidae; genus Medauroidea; species Medauroidea extradentata. The sequence continues at coordinate 30,874 of PNEQ01081332.1, read as the reverse complement.
TATTTTTGATATCTGCTCTCGTTTAGACGTAAAAAATTAACATAGCTAAAAAAGTAGAAACTACGTGGTAGATAAATAAGCGCTGAATTCTGCAGTTGAGATTTACACTTTTTGAAAGTCAAGACAGAAAAACTAGATAGCAGAAATCGTCGATAATTATAACTGCCAACTTTATCAGGAAACATTTACCCAGAATGATGCATTTGTTAAGCGTGATCTCTTGCGACGCAAAATATACGAAATTTTGGCGTCAAAGATTATTCTTCAGATATACGTTAATAAAGAAACATTTTTGCTCAGAATGTTGGCAAAAACTATTTTCTTAGCTCTTAGTTTCTTCAATCAGGAATAATTTTATAGCTCCAAGTGATGTAAATAAACAACATTTAATCAAAATTGTGTTGTAGCTGGTACAGTACTTGTTTTGTTATCCCACCATATGAAAGAGTTATTTGTGTGCCGATTTCCAGTGGCAGATTTATGAATCATTCGTAACACACATACGAATCAATGTTTACCTATTAGTTTCACGCAGAGCTTACAATGTACTGCACTGGACTATGACCCCGTTTTTATACAATTTCGGCCATATGCGAGTTACCTGTGAATCATTTAGCCGGTACGATACAAAACAATTGAACCTGTCTGATCATTCATTGATTTCAAAGTTTGAAAGTTTCGTTACACAAAGTAATGAAGTTTTTACTTTATACTTTTAAGTGATGCAGTTTTTAATTACATGTTTAGGGTGGCATTAGCCCTAATATATATACTTTACAAACAAATTTAAGACAGGTTTTTGACTGAATATAGCCTATATTACCGTACAAAATTAACGCGGCACAACCTGACTCATTGTCTAGATTCGATCAATACTTTATATGAAAACAAAAAGTGTACATCCACAGTACTAAAAACGTAAATACGCAGAAATTTATTTGTTTTTCATCAGAACGCACTTATACGAGTCCCGATTACCTGCCACGTGAAATGAGTTAAAGTGGATAAAAACACAGGTTTTACAGTATATTTCAGAGTAGTCTGAAATATTTATTTCCAATATTTAAAACACACCGGATATATTATTTTAAAGCCCTTCAGCAACATATTCTCAGCCCTACGACTGAGAAATATGTTACAAGTTCCCTCACGGACTTCGTAAGGTTTGATTATACTACAGGGCTTGTTAAATTAAAACGACAAAATGAATAAAGTTAACTACTTATTCACAGGCTTAATGATATATCTAAAAATAATGATTTTTTAAAATCTTGAAAATGAAATTCATCTACGTGTTCCCGCCTTCTGGCAGGTCACAATGTATATGAGAGATGGCCAGGGTGAAGTTTCGGGCCGGCTGCTCGACTAGCGAGATTGGCCTGTCACCCTCCGGTCCGAAGAATGGATGAGGTGAGGGTGAGATGAGTGTGGAGCAGCGACGGAATGAGAGAGGCGGGGGAAAAGGGACTTCCCCGAGGAAACCCGCCAGCTAACGGCAATGTCCGCCACGTTTCCCTCGTATGAAAAATGCGGGACCGAACCCACCGGGGATCGCCTAGGTGAGAGGCGAGAAATCTGACTCTTCGACCATCATGTCTTCATCACAAGTCAGTTACGCGTAACATGTCTAATTCCCTAAATTCTCACTAAAACGAATTTATTCGTATTTCCTCGGTGTTATCTAACCAATGCATCACCCTCACGCAAAAATCGCAGACCACTCTCTCTTCCGACAGCACACCCACATATGCTAACTTTTCATCAACTGTCGAAACGCCCTCGTTTATAAGTGGAACTCATAGTCCCTCCATTGCCTTGTCGCGTTCCTCTTTAACACCGGTCTCGATGCTCTAAAATCGCGTTGACAATTAAGTCACCGACCGCTGTATTTATAGGCAGTGCGACCCCACCTAGATGTTTCTCCATACTCTCAGTGACGTGTATAGTTATAATTTCTCTGTCATTATTCTTATAGCAGCTTGGAGAGCCAGATACATGCTTACGAAACAATCGCTTTGCGATACGTCTTTACAATTTATCAGGCGTGATATGTTCTATTAGAATCGATCACTGATGTCAACTGTTGCTAATCGAAAGGAAAAGGATTTATGGCTCGAAGGCCAGTGCTCCCACAGTCATCTGCGTTGCATCCTTACTTGCAACAGTAATGTATCACATTGCATGCGTTTTGATTCCTTCTATGCATTGCCTCTTATTTGTACATTTGTTTATTTTGTAGTAGGCTGTCAGCCTGTGTTCATAATAATACCCTTCCTCCCCGCCGTTTTGACTGCTTCTTGTCTCAATAACCTCTGAGTCTTTATCTGAATCAATCTTCATTACTCACCAGACATGCATTAGTTGTGTTAGGGTATTCAGCGATAGAACATTTCCAGTCTTCTGCCAATCTTGCATAAGAAGGTTTCCAAAGCTTGTGTAGACTTTGGTGTTTGTGGCTGTTTCCATCGTGAACTAGATAAATTATTTTTATATATGTTGGTTGAGCCATTTCGTTATGTCTTGGGTCTTCAGACATTCTGTAATAACATTGCCAACTGTGCCATCAGCTCCGCAGGCTTGGCATAAATGTGACCAGTTTCAGATCATTTTGGCCTTGAAGTGCCCGTGTTCAATATTCAGCTTCTTCCAACGGTTCCTTCTTGTAATGGCATTTGGTACAAGACCAAATACCATATTTTCATTTTACTTTGTCAGAAGTGGTCTATCTATGTGACCACCCTTTTACTTGCTTATCTTGAATGGTCAGCTTATGATTTCTGGTTTAATAGGAACAGTGAAATAAAATATATATGAGTAATGAGGCTTTTGGCGTAAAATGAGCGCTAACAGTTTTAGGAATCGCACTTTGCTGATCCCATCAGAGTTAAGAGCCCTGCCCGGGGAGAGGGGCAGTAGATTTCGTGGGCTTGCGAGCTTTGTCGGCTGCAGCTTGCGACAAGAGAGGATATTGTATGGTACACGATCATAATTCTAAATCTAAGAAGTCTCCCCAAAAATAAAGTTATTATATGACAGCTGTTGCCTGCGGGATCGACGTGAATAATGCAAACAAATTTAACTCTTTGCACGTGGCGTCAAAGCGGCCCTCGATACGCATACCAATATCGACTTCATCGACTCTGTGCCTCAAAGTAGGTATAAAATTTGATTGATGATCAAATACTAACTTATCTTATGAAAAAAAAAATTAGTGGTTTCCTGGCATAATAGTTTTTTTTAACTCTACAAGTCACCTACCGTGTTACCAATTCCTACAACAATATTTCGAAATTAATCCGCATTATTCTGTTAGTGTGTTTGTAACATGTATATGAATGAGATGAGTTTGTTTTTATTTATACATATACATACATGTATGCATATGCAAACACATATTTATTCACACAGAGATAGGCCTTAAAATATAAACATTACTACTAAAAACACTATAGTATTAAGTTCTTAACTGTAATATTTACGAAACAATTTTGTAGTATTCTTTTAAGTTTGTGTGTACGTGTAAAGCGTTAATATACTTTATTTTGGGAATAAAATACCTTTTATATATATATATATATATATATATATATATATATATATATATATATATATATATATATATATATATATATATATATATATATAAAACTCATGTTTCTTCCATAGATTAAAATTTTGGCTCCCTGTGGATTTTGATTATGTCACGTGTTTCAGAGTTTAAAAACGTGTCGAAAAAAATACTCTGTGTCAAAGTTTGACTTACACTAGTTAACAAATTAAAGTTTTTAAATTTACGAACACTTTGGGGACATATTTCGGTTACTTTGTGAGCACATATTAAGTCTTACATTTGTACACTTCAACGCAACGCATTGCACAGAAATACGTAAATAGAAAAAAAAATTGTATGCAGTACTAATGTGTGTGTAATAGAAATCTTTTCCAAAACATGTAAATAGAAAAAAATGTCTGCACAAGTGTGTGTTTAATTCAAATCTTTTATTTTCCTATGCGTGTTAATAAAATGCCTCTCTCGATTTTGAATTGCAAACTAGTATCTTTAGCATTATTTATTTTAAAAATTTTCCAGAAAGTCTTCTGTTCTGTACCAATGTCAGGTATACAGAGCAAACATGATTTTGCGGAAAATGTTTTTATAAGTCAATGGCAAGTGTTCTTCGGCAGCACTTTTTTTTGTTATTGGCCGCATGTCCTTGGGAGGAACTGACTAGGCGATTCATGACAAAGTTACCGCATCACCAAGATCCTGTGATTCACAGATACGTCCTCCCCTCCACCACACTCAGAGACATGTCAGGGCCGTAATCGCCGTCATTGTATTGCACACGTACAGAAAAATGAAAATATTTGTAGGAAAGGTTGCCTTGTAAATTCCTGTTTAATAAACACAAAATAATTTTTTGGTGACGAAGCAAAATTGTTTTGCGGTGAGCACAAAATACAAAATTTTTTGCGAAATCGGAAGGTCAATATTTTGGAGAAAGAACCCTCACATTTACAGGAACAGATAATGTATAGAATGTAGACCCGAAAACACACTCCTGCTGTACTACAGGACTCATGCCTCAAGGCACGGCGCGGCTGCCTGCTGTGGAATGCAACGAAGGACAATGACTACCGTCTAATGAAGGACTTTCCAGAGGGAAAAAAATCATAATTTTATATTTGTATGAAATTATCCTGTTACAAAAAAAAATAGGCCAACCAGATTTCCCATAGTGGCATTTCAAAGTAAAAATTTTGCATGTTTTTAGTTCATACACCCCCCAAAAGCCAATCAACCTAACGAAACGATACAATACTCAGTTAAAAGTACATGTCACGGGATAGGGCTTTAAGTATGTAAAAATCCAATACAAAATATTTTTGTACAAAAAACAATATTCTGAAAGTAGCAATAAAGAATTACCAAATTTCAGAAATGTAAAAAAATACAAAACGTTGTTTTAATCGGTTTTTATATACGTAATGCCCTAGTCCGTGATTTGTATGGGCAGACTTCTACTGTGAATCAATTCATTTTACTATGTTGGTTGGTTTTAGGGGGGTTGTATTAACTAAAAACATGCAAATCTTGACTTTAAAGTGTCATTATAGGAAAACTGGCTAAGTTAAATTTTTTTGTACTTGGATGTAACGTCTACAAAACTAACACTACCTCATAAAAATATAAAATTACGATTTTTTTACTTCTTTAACACCTTTAAATACGATACTTTTGGTATGTTGATGCATACAATAGCGATAATGAAATTCCACAGTAAAACGATCCAATTCATACACCATGCACTAACACATCACGAACTGTAAACTGTAGTGCAGAAATGGCGCATTTGCGTACCCATGTTCAAATAATATTTTTTTTATTCCTTTTGTAACAGCCTGTGTATTTGGTAGGGTGAATACCAACAAAACGTTTTGCAGCTGCTGTAAAGTATTTTTTCCCTCGCCAAGTTAGGTGTTTTATTGTATAAGCCGTTCGGAATAAAGTGAACACTAAATATTTAACCTTTGAAAATTATCACTAGCTGTTACTACATATAATTCAACATTACCGATAAAGTCTGTCTCGTGTAAGAATTCCAATTTTTGACAGTTGTATTGGCATTTCTTTTTACAGCTGTTTCCATGAAATAAGCTGTGTTGTCCTCTGACGCAAGTGACTTTTGCACAAACAAACTCAGCTGGCTCTCAAACTGTCCAGTTTATCAAAATTTAAAGTATTTTCCTGTAGAAATTTGTACACATGATAGTCTTC
>PNEQ01081332.1:0-24995 GCA_003012365.1 Medauroidea extradentata | reverse complement strand
ACCTTACTGCTTGTATGGTTGGCAACGAAATAACACAACATAGTTCCGTGTTTATTCGTATTTAAATACAACAATACTAAAACTAAATCAACCGACAGCGATATAATTGTATTTTATATAATTAATAAACTTGTTTTTACATAAACTATATATGTACATATCGACTGAAAATTTTATCTTACATGCGCAAACACAAAGTGACGTGTCCCAGGAGGTTATACTTTTCCCGTCGTTAGCCGTTACACGTGGAAAGATACGAATTGGCTGGAAATAGATCTTTAGCAGGGCTTTTTCGAGTGCTCACTTTGTTCCGAACTGCCTATACCAGCTATTGTTGTTATTATTAAATTTATTTTAAAAAAAAAGTCAGGTGTCCCTCTACTCATTGCTATACTCTATCCATTCTAAGGTTGCAGCTAATTCGTCCAAGTGAATGTCAATAACATTTTTTCAGAGTGTAAATTTCACTTGAAATATTGAAAAATACAAGATAACTGTGCTCTATGGCACAATCACAATGTGAATAATCAAGATACAATTCAATTGCTTTGATTTATTTCGTTAACAATGTTTATTTCTGCTGCAACCTTAGATTGGACAGAGTATAGAGCCCAGAAAATGTCGCGGATTCAATGACACACAGGCTAGAATCCATTGTCCTATTCATACTCTAGCCCCGACTATTCGTTCATTGTATACTAAGTAGCAGCTAGTGGACAAATGACCGGGGCCTGAGTATGTATATGATAGTTGATTCTAACATGCTGGTTATTGAATTCGCGAAATTTTCCGGCCTCTACTCATTACTGAAATATCTGTAACGTAGTTTTTTTACCTTCAGGTAGAAAGATTGCACCAGCTGCTATATGAAACTCACACCACGCAAATTCTACACAGCTAATACAAAGTATGTAAGCCCCTGTTATGTTTCCCGTGCTGACGACGGAGCCCTCGTCGAGATACTTCACCGAGTAGGCGGACGACTCGGGTGGCGACGAAACGCGACAGTTGACGAGCGATCATCGGCGGAATTGGCGCTGAAAAGTAGGTGGATTCGCGAGCAACGGAACGGTGCGGGAAAAGGAAGGAAGGGTTGAGGTGGGGGGGGGGGTACTTTTCCGCCGCCCCCTCCCCCGAATTTCCTCCGTCCAACTCGCGCTCCCCTTGTTTGCCGAGCAATACCAATTAAAATCTCATTTCGCGAGCAAATGGCTGACGGGGTTTTGTCGGGCGGGCCGGAAAGAAGGCCGTTGAAGGGGTGAGATCGGAGGGTGGTAAAGCCCCCCAGACAAAAGACGGCAGGTGGTGACGCAACAAGTAGAACAGACGCGGAAAGGACTGTTGATAACACTGTTCGGGGGTTAGAAAATTGGTAGGGGAAGGGGAGGGGAAATGAAGTGAAATCAGATGTTTTACGCGGGGTGTGTTAAGGGGGCGGTGACCCAAATTTTAATTAATTTACTAATTTCTACATTTATGCAAGATATGCTTTGTTATGTAGACAAACACTCAGAGACGTCATTTAGTAGAGTGTGCAGAAAAAAGGGGGGGGGGGCAGGCCCCCCCTTGATTTTAGAACGAAAATCGTATAAAATATTTTTGTATACGTAAGCACATAAAACTTAAGTTTTATTATTAAAGTTTCTAACTATTCAGATGCCTAATTAATAAAATCAAAATATACTTAAGCTAGTGTAAGTTAAGCAGATCATTGTAATAATGGTTTAATTAAAACATAAAAAATCTTGTCCCACCCCACCCCCCCAAGAAAAACCTAAAATGACGCCCTTGCATATACTGTGACAATTTTTTTTTACTGTAATGGAAATTTTGAGCTTTCATAGTATTTGTATAATGGCATGCCAAAGTCCAAATGTGCATGAAACTGTTTTATGTGTAACAACCACATTTTTTTTGTATTTATAAAATAAATTACGTAAATGTTTTAATTTTAAATTCAATAATTAAACTGATTTCTAAATAAGGTTCAAAGTGGAATTTGTACATGCGTTGATGTAGCGCGTAGCACTGTTCTTCAGGGTGAATTATTTCATTTCGGCGAGTCAGTTGGTTTTCCTTTCAAGTATATAACCGTTTTTTGCAAATTTGGACTTTGTCATGCCGTTGTACAAAAGCTACGAAGGCTAAAAAAAATTTCCATTACAAAAAAATAGTCAGTGTATGTCTACATAAGAAACCACATCTCGTACAAATATTAACATTATTCAAACAACTATAAATTCGTATCACTTTCTCAGTTGGCTCTTGCTTTATTCGACTCCTCCTGGAGAAAGTTGAGACTATAATTAGGGCCCGGTAGTTTTCGAGAAAAGTTTTTTGCCGCACTTTGTTCCATTGCCTTACGTGCGCACCTGCATCTCTGCTTTGTGGTCAGTGATTGGTTGCCGCAACACCCAGCGTCTGGAGGTTAAACCCGCAAATCACAAACGTGATGTGTCGCAGTTATCCGTGTACTGATTGGAACCGTCAAATTAATAATGACTCTGCGCAAAAACACTCCGTCAGTAGTCGTGAAGTTGAACTGCAGGTGTGCACGTAAGGCACTGAAACAAGGCGGGGCAAAAATATTTTCGCGAAAACTACCGGGATTTGACTGTAAAAAAAAAAAAGTTAGTAAATGGAGGCAAAATCGTGTTGTTTCGCCGTGTCACAGAATATTCAGGAATACAGAAGTGAAATAGCCGATGGGACAGCGAACTCAGTCACACACGCCAGCAAAATGGCTTCCCTGGCCAGCAAAATGGCGGATATGCCTACAGCCAATTAGCGTATGGCAGCTGCTCTGATTATCGGCACCCAGGCCAATAGGAAACCTGCCGTAACATGCAGGAGCCAACCATACACGGGGCTGGTAGCAACAACCTTGGGCAGTCAATAAGCGGCGAAGTTCGCTCCTCTCAAAAGAGCCGCCACGTCATTTCACGTCTGTATTACTATTTAGTCTGTGGCCGTGTCAGCGCGCAGCCAATGAACAGCTGTTGTCAGCTTGAGTACGTAGATATTCTTGGAGGCTAGCTTACATGTCAGTGAACCCGCGAATTCTTTAGGTCTTCACTCATAGAAGTCATAGATAGAGACACGTGCGAAATTCGCTTTGTTTTATGCCACCAGACTAAACTCCAATCTACCATACGCACCTTCGACGTCTTTAATTGGCAGACTTTGCGATGGCCCGTATTCAGCATGTCAATAAATGGGTGTATACAAAATTTCGTATTTTTTTTTTTTTTCAAACAATTGGCTTCCGTGCTTGTGCCACTCATATAGCGCTTCTGTCCGATAATTAAATACGCCACGGCCTAGTAACCAACTATCTTTAAGGGCTAACAGGTGGGGGGGGGGTCACCATAGACCCATTTCCACTAGCCTGCCCCTTGTTGGCAATCTTAGAAACTATCCAGTGCAGAGTCTCTAAAAGTTCAGCATGTTTCTGGCAGACTACGCTACTGTCGCTCGGTACGATGGAAGGGGGCAAGGGACAAGCTTGTTGTCAATAGCGTACCCTCCCCCTCCTCTAAGACGGTCATTCCAGCCTGCTTCTATTCCATTCCCTTGTTGCCAAGAGGAATTTAAAGATTCGGCCGGCACTTCTCTCTCCCTAACCGCCCTCGCTTTTTCACGGAGCTTGCTTTTACTGACGAGTTGGTTTTGGAATCCTCACGCAAAGAGCATGAGTAAGACACACTGAACTCTGGTAATAAATTCAAACAGTGTTGTTTATTATATAAACCGGGTATTTATTGACGAATAAGTACCTTTATATAAGAACGACGAAGTGGCGGAAAGGTTTCGAAAGATCACGGCTGTGGAAGGGGGGGGGGGAGGGGGGGGGGGGAAGGGGGGAAACGAAAAAAATCACTATTCATGTAATGTTTACGGAAAGTACAGTAGTTAAGCAGAAACAGTCTCGGTATCATAGAAAGTCCAGCAGGTTATTACCAGAGTGTAAAGATAACTCATGATAGGTCAGTGTAAATAAATGAGTAAAGTGATTGTTACACTGTTATATCTAGTTATGTATAACACACATTTTTCTGTTTGATTTCAAAACTCGCGTTAAGAATATTTCTCATTACAGTAGTCAGTGGTGGTTATACTGAATTTAATATATTTTTATGGTCCATTTTTTTAATTACATAACTAATAAAATTGGCGCAGTGGCTAGAGCACTAGCCTCCCACCAAGGCGATCCGGGCTCGATTTCCTGCGGGGGCAGTCCCCGGATATTCGGATGTGAGAATCGTGATGGACAATGGCGCTGGTCGTCGGGTTTTTTCGGGGATATCCCGTTTCCCTCTCCCTTTTATTCCGACGCTGCTCCATACATCGTATCACCCCTCACCAGCACTAAAGTCGTAGATGTTAAGTTCTGACCAAAAGTCTCTTCATTTAAGAATTAGTGGACCTGGCGCGGGAGACGTGCTGTAGTGATGTACGGAAAGTCGTTTTTCATGTATAGTTACTAAAAATGTTTCTAATGCGTTTACCTACGAAAATAAAACATACTTCAAATTAAGTCCCTATGATTTTAAAAATGCTGTCCTATAATTAAAAACATGATTATCAAGCTCCTCAAAACTGCCAAAAATGATTTTTTTTCACATTGCTGTAGCCGAAAAAATATCAACCGTAATCGTAAAACTAAATAATAGAAACTTGCACTGGACTTTACCACATACTTTCCACAAATAAAATTATAGTGTCATCGCTTTAAGTCCCATTGAAAAACAGTTACTACGTGAACACTGCACGCTAGTTTAGTTCTCTGCGCCTAGAGGCGATGAGGTGTTTGATGCACGGGTTATATTCGACTTATCGCCTTCCCCGTTTCCGTGCCTCAAACGCAAAACATCTTATGATACCTAGAGATGATGGTTTATAGCGGTAAAATTTGACTGGTTACTGGGTCTCAACGCACGTTCAGCTTTACCAGAAGGTTACTGGCTTTAGCTTGTATGTGGCGCTATTGGCCTATTTGACCGAGCCAACAAGAATTCCGCTATTGTAATATTTGATACCTAGAGACATGCAAAATTCGCGTTATCATTTGGTAGCAGACTAAACTTCAATTTCCTATACATAACAAAGTATAATCTGCCGTTCAATTGGCCACGAACTTTTATGTGTTGTCATTTACGTGTGTTACGTCTTTACAGAGATTGGCCTCTCTACCGTGTAAGCATTCTCCGCGGTAAGTCACGACAATATCGGCCAGCGGGAGACGTCGAACGAGCATATAGTCACTTGGAGTCTAGTCAGCTGTCAGAAAATAACGCGAATTTTGCACGTCTCTATTGATACCTGTCATTTGTCTGTAGGCAGCTATGTTGCGTCAGACGCACATCAGCCAATCATATGTTGCAAGAAACTACAGCGTTTTGAAGGGTATGTCGGCAAAAAACGTTTTCGCTATATACCTTCATCTCCAATGGTTAGGAACAGGAAAATATCGCGAATTCATTGACACTCAAGCCTCCACCATTTTGTCAACTAGCTGCTACTGAGTGGGACAGCAGACAATGAACGGATATACGGTGCTTGAGTATGCATAGTACAATAGATTCTAACACGCGGGTCATTGAATTCACTAAATTTTCCGGTCCCTGATGATGATTAGAGCCACGATTTTATGGCGAAACAATTTTTGCAACATTTGGTTTCAGTGCGCCATGTGCACATACGCAGCTCTGCTTCATGGTCTCTGATTGGATGGTTTTACTCTCGCTTGCCGTGGCAAATTACAGACGTACGGAGTCACAATAATCGTATTCTGATTGGCGCAGTCAAATGAGAAACGTGTCTGAACAAAGACACGCTGCCAATAACCTTGAAGGAGAGCTGCAGATGTGCACGTGAGACACTGGAACAAAGTGGGGCAAAAATCGTTTCGCGACAAAATTGTGGCCCTACTGATGATTTCAGAAGAGTCTTGTTGCCAATGAACTGAAAAACTATGCACAGAGAAATCCTTTATGTTGTCAACTAACAACACGATTTTTGCATGTTTTACTGTAATGCTGCCAAAAGTCTTAAAGGTTCATTAAAAGTGAGGTCTTTATTTATTTTTTTTTTTTCGGAAATAGAGGGATAACTAGGGCCCGGTAGTTTTCGCGAAAATATTTTGCAGCACTTTGTTTTAGTGTCTTACGTGCGCACCTGCATCTCTGCTTTGTGGTCAGTGATTGGATGCCGTAACACCCAGCGTCTGGAGGTTAAACCCGCAAATCACAGACGTGATGTGTAGCTGTTATCCGTGTACTGATTGGCACAGTCAAATTAATAACGACTCTGCGCCAAAACATTCCGTCAATAGCCATGAAGTTGAACTGCAGGTGTGCATGTAAAGCACTGAAACAAAGTGGGGGAAAAATCTTTTCGCGAAAACCACCGGATCCTAGGGATAACGTCATGTTAATTTCACCTCCATATTTCTCTGAACTATTTTAATGGACTTGGAAACCCCACAGCAAAATAAATAATACGAAGAACTTAAAAATAATTTTTCTGTAAATTTGTCCACTGCTGAATTAATGTTTACACTTTGTGGAATATGTGCGAAAAAAAACTCAATTATGAATGTTTAAAAATATATTATCAACCGTGTCATAACTGCGGCTGCTACATGGTATTACCGGTAAAGTTCTGATGATGGACATTCAAATTATTAGGTTACAATCGGTCCAATAGTTACCGATCTCATCTTTATCCTATGATTAGGGCCAATGAAAAATGGTAAATAAAAATGACTGATTTCGGTAAATAAAATGAGACATTTCGGTGAAATATTTCGGTATAAAAATATGTCAGTATAAAATTTTTGCAACGTAGAAATTGGTATTTTAACATTATTGTACATACAATCCATATATTCAACATGCTCTTACTTGAAGTTTGCCCTATTGAGATTTTTTTTATGAAAACTAACTAGTATTTCCAGTAATAAAAATAAACTAGCAATTAACAATAAAATAAAACAAATTGCCAAAAGCTGGTAAAAAAATTAGTAAATAAAAAATAATTAATATATTTTAAAAACATTAGTAAATAGAGAATTATTAATATAAGTTAAATATAATTGGGATTAATATTTGTCTCGATGACTAAATCTCTACTTCAGTCTAAAAAAAAAAAAACAGTTTAAGAATCTAACTTATGCGTCCCAGATCATGGTAGGCAATAGTTCAATGTTTCTTGTTTTGAGAGCTGTTCTCTCCAGCTTTGTTTAGGCGGTCTACACCTAGCTGCAACTTTTACAACTTCTACACCCAAACTGAAACATCGCGTTTTTCTTGCCGGAAGTGACGTTTTGGTTGTTACAACCAAAGCGTTCAGGCGGCGGGTGTAACTACAACTTCCACACCCGGGTGCTACACCTTCTACACTACCTCTGCGAGGTGGAGTAGTTTGGGTGTAGAAGTTGTAAGGCGCTATTTTCGAAACGTGTTACAAGTAGCTGCGTTTTTTTTTTTAGAGAAGTTGTCATTCCAGTTTTGAATCAAAACATCTGATATATAGTAAAAATTGTATTCAGTTTCATCTGGAAGGTGTGTAAAATAAAATTGCTCTTTGAATTCCTGTTTTTTTTTTTGTAATATTTTGTGGGTTATGTTACTACTTTTATGAATATAATTATATCAACTCGTAAATCTAATACAATTAATTTAAGAATGGACATTCAGTTTCCAGTAGAATTACATGTTATGTGATGTATGAAATGAGCTGCAGTAAGGTTGTAGGTACATTAAGGTTATAGGACCAAAACTTAATTTTATTCAAATTTGTAATCCACGCAAAACACTGTGCAGATTTGCTAAAAATATGTGCTGTAACAGAACGTTAATCATCGGATTTATCACCTGCATCCACTCTTGCCTGCATTTAAAAAGTATCTCGCAATATTTACGTTTACTGCCATGTCACTATCACAGAAAATAAACAAAACAATTCACACTCAACTACACCTAGGCGTTCAGGCGGACTTTCTGCACTTCCTACACCTTTGGTCTCTGGCCATCTACACCCACTACACCCTACTACACCTTTGGGTGTAGAGGTTGTAAAAGGTACAACCCGCCTAAACAAAGTTCTTGTTTGTTACAATGTCATTACAGCGGGAAAATGCCCGCTCACTGTCAACATTTGACAGAGGTATCGAAAGACACTTGACAGCGCAGTTAGAATAATTTGGAAAGTCACTTTACAACCACAATAAAATTCTGAGTACATCAATATTTGTGAAATCTCCAGCAATTATTGCTTCTTTCGTTGCTGCGTTAGCCTTCAAGGAACTCGTCAAAAGGTAGCATACTCAAAAATGGCAAAATTTTCACTCTTGACTGTACATCTTCAGCATCAATTTCTGGTCCTTGGGAAGCAATTTCTCTAGAATTGTAGAGCTTACCTACATGTTCAATGAACTCCCTTGCAGGGTCACGTGCTACTAATGATGACAATCTCATGAATGATTTATGGCCAGTTGCTGCAAGCTTTGCAGCAGTTGCAGATTTAAGACAAGCATCCGAAGTTAACATATGTCGACTGTAGTGCAGTTTGTTTATTGATTATATGTGACGCCCTTTGTTGGCAATGTTTATCACAACTGTCCTTCCGCTTCCAATCAACAATTGAATTACAAAATGTTCATATCATGATTTGCTTTCCTTTATGAAAAACATAAAATCCCTCTTTTTCGTACTCCCTTGCCCTCTGGAAGACGCTTACAACATTTGGCATTTTAAATTTTTAAACTATGAAATACACTTACAAAATAAACACAAGAACATAATTAAATTTTCGTTAGCCAATTACCGCACCTACATGTGCGATTTACATAAACTGCTAATAAAAACGTTAAAAATAATAGCACACTTTTATATTGATACTTTGTAATTACTTTTCACGACAGAATATAAACAAACAACTAAGTTAAAACATCGCGCCAAGGCGGGGATTCCCAGTTCAAGAAATAAAAACCTCGCATGGAAAATTCCAGTACTGAATTTTATTGTTAATTAATCTGTACACGTCAAGGTTCTAATTAATAATTACTTTAAAAGTTTCTAAGAAAACGTAATAACTAATTTTTTTCATAATAAATGTCTAGTACTATATGAAAAACTCGCCGATTCCCGTAGCAATACCGTTATACCTACGTACCAATCTATTGGTAGGTATACCAGTTTTAGGGTACCAGTACTACAAGTGTACGAAGATCACTTTGTCTGTGAACGTAAAAATATGGTACGACATATTATATTTTTCGTTTGAAGTACCAGTTTTATTTCAGACGTGTCTCAGGATTTCTGAACGTACCAGCGGATGATGGACGCCGGACGGACGATGGGTTTGTTTTTGTTTTAATTTAGACCATCGTGACATACAACGTACATACCGTACTAATGAAGAACTTTTTATTGTGATTTTTCGCAAGCGTTCTGTTTTTTGTCATTACTTTTAATTGCTTCTAATGGAGAAGTACACACACGCAAGGTAACCAATTTTCAATTAAGTACGGAATTAATTGGTGATAGGGAGTTGTTTACAATGGTGAAATGTATTTTTTACATCGTGAAAAGAAATCATTACTCGAAAAAATGTGAGAATTTCGTGAATAAAGAAACATTTCGCAATCAAAGTAAAATTTCGTGAGTAATAGATAATTTCGTGAAAACGAAATTGTGTAAAATGATCAATAACCTCAAAAAACATGTTTGTAAATGCAAGCTGCACCACACTTAATGGTTTTTTAAAAATTTCGTGATTTCGGTAAAAACGAAATTAACGTTACCCCTACCTATGATGCTGCCATCCAAAACGGCAAAACTACATAAATAAACTCAGCTAAAATCAAAACTTCTAGGCACTACCAAAACAAAACATTTGTTTCAAAGTAGTAAGACAGTACAACGGTCGCAGAAGAACATGTCTGGACACTCGCCTATCTACCAATGTATTTTGCTTGACCCCCTTGTTGTTTGGCTGTAGTTCGTCAAGTTACCGAGAATGTCGTACTTTTTGGCGCTGTAAACCGGGCGGTCGGACTCAAACTCCATTCACTTTTTTCCATTGTTAAATGTATAAAGTTAATAAAGATTGCTGGAGCGTTTTCTTAAATTTTTGAGCGAAAAAAGTATTTCATAAATTGATAAAATATACGTTTTGATAAATTGTTTATCTTAGCGGAAAGGAAGTGGGCGGAGTTTAGTCCGACCGCCGTAACATCAGCGCCAATAAAACACGATATGAAGAAGTGCCATGCAGGAATGTTCAAAACGGGCTTTATTTCGAAGATATTTGCGTCAAACGAACAAAACCATAATCACGAGTTGACTTTACGAACTACTACTTTTAGTCTACCATTAGTGTACCGAGCTTAATCAAATTCGGGAAATAGTTCCTCAATTATTTCGTATGAACAATAAAAAAAAAAAAAATCAAGTGTACCTAGTTTTACGAAATTCTGAACCAACGGTTCCTCAGATATCCCACATGATAAAAAATGGAACTTTTAAATATGGTCATTTAAAAAACTAACTGGAACAAAACACATAGTCAAGGCCGTGATGCAGAGTTTATTACGTTTTCGCGATGATTATATAATAAAGTTTAAATGAGAGCTGGTATCACACATTTGTTTGGCAGTTTTGTTAAGAAATATTTTTGCCGCGAAAAATAATTTCTTCACTACAGTAACTTATACGGTTTCAACTGATAAGTCAACTAACGAAAATTTCGTTATTTGAATAGTTAAGAGGAAACAATAGTATTTGCTGTCTCGAAAAAAAAATAGCCAGTGTGGTGAAAACTATTTTGAACAAGAAATGACTAACAGATTTTTGATATCTGCTCCCGTTTATGCTTAAAAAACAACTATCGCGAAAATATCAGAAAGAGGGGATCGCATGCCTCACGTTTTGCTATACTATCGGTGTGCAGTTATTGATGCACGTATGAGTAAGGTCCACTTAAGAGTGTTCGATAACTTGCAGCTCATTATTTAATATTTATGTGGATTTATTGTTAGTCAATAAACACTGTGTGTAAAATTTTCCCAAAGAAGAACATTTTTTTTTTGTTTAATTAGCTACCAAAGTTACAATTGTAACGCTTTTGTGTAGCTATTTAAAGAGAAACTAAAACCCATACGTTAATGAAACTTTGTGGTTAAATTTTCTGAGTTGTTGGTTTTTCGAAGACATGTCTGTTATTTTCCCACGAAAAGTTCTTTTGCCTTTTTTACATTTATATTTGGTGGAACATAAGTTTTACTGTAATAAATATTCTATTAATAACTTTGTGAATGATGTCTTCAAACTTTGGTTAGTAGTCTTTCATTGTCACACAAGTTCTAGTTTGGTAAGTAGTTCAGTTTTCTAATAATGGCTACACAACGTCGAAATCATGACGTTAACAGCTTATTACACAAAAATTTGCAACAAATAAAAGTTTGCTTTGTGAAAATCGTAGTCCTTTTGGAGTTTACGAATTTACCGAAATTCCACAAAGATGTAGGCCTAACATAATGAGCTGAAAGTTATCCAACGTCCTAAATAGCATGTGTTAATGGCACGAGCTCGGATCGCTAACCATATTCCGGGCAGAGGGGGGAGGGAGTTGGGAGGCTGACATGACAGACAGGAAACTCGATGGTCATCTTGCGGAATGCACAGCAGCGTTGTTGTGTTGAAGGGGATGGTGAGTAATGAGCTGTCAATAATTCATCTCCAGAGCAAGTATGGTAATTAGGAGCTGTTTCTGCTACGACCCGAAACGTGGACGCTCCATTTAAACATGGCAAATTATGCTTGAGTCGTGGTGTTGAAAAGTCAGCAAACTATTTTATAATTTATTTGTATCTAATAAACTAAACATTTTTAAACATTCTTGCGTTCGTACAATTATGACAGCCGGTTACTAAAATTTGCTATGTAAAATATTCACAGAGGGTGTACAATCGTGGGAAGAATATTTTTGTCGACTAGATCTTTGGATTGCAAAGACCGTTGTATACACATTTAAATACAGATTATTCATTTTTAACAAAAATGTTTATTATGTAAAAGTTAACAGTGCAATAATTGAGTTCTAAGATACACATAGATTAAAACGAAAAGGTTTCGAAAAGACAATTTATTTTCAAAAATATAATAACAGTGGATTATAAAGTTACCTTACTGAAAAAAATGAAGTAATACTTTTTGGTGGTTTTTATCATTTACCTTAAATTTTTTTAAAAGTATGAATCATACGCTGTTTTTACTTATACATTTACTTGTGATGGATACGCGGAGCTTAGTGTTTCATATGCGTTGAAGTCAATACAATCCTCACTTAATCAGAAGTTCACATTCATTTCCTGAATTAATATTAATGACAAGACAGACAGTAATTATCATAATTTGTAATTTTTTTTATGTTTGCACCATATTTTTTTCTCTTTTAAGGCACGACTTGTGACCAAATCTTGATAATATGGTACATTTTTTTATATTAGTTTTTGCATAATGCCTTGACGTCGAAGTAAAAGAAGTAAAAATTTGCGTGGGTTTTTAAGAAACACACTTAAACCAACTAACTTACAAAACTGAAATAGTTCTCACTGAATATTGATGACGACAAGTTCTCATATATATATATATATATATATATATATATATATATATATATATATACATAAAATAAATAGTATCTTTAAAAACTATTGAATATTATAAAATTTTTATTTTTAAATAATATCATTTTTAGTACAGAATTTATATTTTCGGTTTTTATGTACGAGACCTTGAAATCTGCAACGTCGTTATTCACTGTGAATTATTTAAGTTCGATGAGTCAGTTGGTTTTAGTGTCGTTCTTAAAACTGTGACATGTAAATTTTGATTCTGACAAGCTATTATGTTAAAACTATGGTAGATAAGAGCTGATATTAGTAAAAAATTATATCTTTATAAAAGCAAATTAGGGTACAAATACTAAAATAAAAAAAATGGTGGAAAATGCTGTTTACCGTGACCTTAAGAAATGCTTGTCCAAAATATATAATTATAGCTATCTGGAAAAATACATTATAATGCTGTAAGCTAACAAGCCTTTTATATTTACATAAGTTTCAGGCGTAAATAGTGCAAATATTAATATTTCTAAAATAATTAAAGAACTGCTCGCCATTCCAGGGTCATATATTCCAAAAATGGTGACAAAACCCAAACATATCATTCAAATGTCAAAAGTGTTTTAGTACGAAAATTTTAGTAACTACAATAGAAAATATCTTACAGTATCTAAACGGAAAATTCCCCATGATGTGCGGACCCCGTACATTAAGCGAGATTCCGTACGCCTTAAGAGGCTAAGTATAGAGTTTTAATACATCTCAGTAATTGTTTCAATGGAACGTTTTCTTTTAATATCTAGGCCTAATGGAGATAGTCAAATTTTGTCTTCCTCCTCGCGTCTTCCTACACCTTCCCAACGTCTTTGTAGGTCAATCTAACTAGCAAAAACTTACTAAATATGGGTTTACTTATTACATCTTACCGAACTCCGAGAAGGCCATGACTTAAAACATGAAAAAAATAAACGAATGAAGTCTAGATTTTTCGCTAACCCGTTAAATAAAAACAGCATTTTTTAATTTCCGAAAGGTAAAGCAGATTTTATTACCTTCAAAAGCAACTTTAATGCGAAGTTTTAAAACGCCATGGAAATACGAGAACCGGTGAACTATTTCGTAGCGAAAACTTTATTGCTACTTTGAAAGGTTTGCAGACATATGAGGACGTACTGAAGAAGGATGGAAATCATAAATTCGAAAAATTGTACAACGCAAGCAAAATAGTTAAGGCGAATTCACTACAAAATTAATTTGTCTGAAACTATAAATTATATGCAAACTCCCGCAAAACTGAATGTGTTTTTTAAATCTTTTAACGACGACATAAATTATTACAAATTATATTTTCATAAAGTATTAGTTGTTTTCTTTTCATTGCACATAAATTTAAGATACTTTTTTATGCAGTGCAACATAACAAAATGTAGTTAGTAACATAAAAAATTTACACCTGTAATCAAAATTTTACGTTTAACTTATTCAACTTTTTTAATATCTTGAATTTTGTTTAAGAAACTGGACTTGCGAATGAAATGTCACATTCAGTCAAGAATAATATTTCCGATTTTTAGAGGTGTTATGTTTAAAAATTAGCACAGTAGCAACAACCTAATATTTCGTTAAATAAAATTACAAGCGCGTGTCAATATTAATTGAAATTGCTATCGTCAAACGCTATAGTTTTCTTGTAAAGCGTGCTAGAATGTTATTTGCGTTGATATTTATTAATTTTTATTTATTATTTTTAAAAATTTCTTCAGTATATAAGGTTAACTGAAATCTCCCGAGGCATTGTCAAGTAATTATCTTAAAAATCTAAAATCCATTCGTAGGAGTGTTTTTGCTAAGCCTTTATATTAAAGGTTTTTTCACCAGCCAGGCACAATGACTAGAGACCCATGTTTTTGGTGAAAATATTTCCGCATCAGATTGATTAAGAGCCTCGTGTGCACATCTGCCACTCTGCTTCATGGAAAGTGATTGGCTGAATTTAACTCTCACGTAAGGGGGAGCGTTAGACAATTGTTATTGTAATAAGTCATCTGTAATAAACATGATCTAGGGTAAGTTAATAAATAAAGAAATGTAATATTTAAAGCAACATGCTAACACACTTTCTATTATTACTGAAGATAAATGAAAAATGCGGTAGCATACATACGGCTATATTGAAAATGAACTGTGCAAAGACTAAAATAATACAAACATAGGTATAATGACTTCGAGAGTAACATTGACATTTTTTATTTCAAAACTGAAAGTTGAGCCATAACACTTAATACGATTGTATTTTCAAAATTTTCTCTTCGACAAAGCGTATGATATGTCCTTGGTAAAATGCTTGACATAAATAATAATGAAATCTGTAATTAATTTGTCATGCAGAACCATTGCAAGAATATTCTTGAATGCTAATCTATAATTCATTAGAGATGATGGTATATCGCAAAAAATGTTTGTGTCGACATACCCTTGAAAACACTGTAGTTTCTTGCAACATGGTCGGCTGATGTAGATATGCCACAACGTAGCTGTCTGCAGACTAATAACAGGCATAAAATACTACAAGAGCGGAAATCTTATTTGCTCAGTCAAATAGGGCAACAGCTCCACGTACAAGCGAAATCCAGTAATATTTTGTTAAGCTGAACGGACGTTGAAACCCAGCAAACAGTCAAGTTGTCCCTCGATAAACATTCAACTCTATCCATGGTATACACGTCCAATATTCACTTTGAGACAAAAACAGTTGATTTCAGGATAACAATAACGTGACGCAGGCATCGAACACATTTTTTGGTGGCCATAAAGGTGTAATTACATTGCGTGAAAGCTGAGTCATAGTCTGCTGAAATTCATATTTACTAATATTCTATTGTCAAAATCCAACCGAGTTAAAGATGGTGATTCTATCGCGGGAAAGTTTGACTCCTTGCTAGGTTGATTTGAAAGTCCAGCATGCGTCAGAAGGTTCGCTCCTGCTACAGGCTGTCACGTGTACGTGTATTCACTGCCCCATTTGACTGAGCCAATAAGACATCTGCTACTGCACTGTAAACGTCTGTGATTGGTCTGTAGCCAACTAAACTGGGTCTGAAACAGTTAATCCAATCATATTTCTTTAACAAGCTTCAAACCTTTCAAGAGTATGTTGACACAAAAATGTTGCCGTGATATTCCACCATCTCTAAACATACTTTGTGATAACTAAGAAATCCCTTCTTAGCACTAAATTCAATTTCAAATCTCCAGCGCATATATTTTCCATAGATTACGTGGCACATGCTGAACATACAGTTCATTACGTACATTTATCAATCCTTACTAATATTGTAAATGCGAGTGTGAGTTTGAATGTTTGTTTGTTACGCTTTCACGTCTAAACCAATTTTGATGAAATTTAGTAACGATATAGATTGGACACTGGACGGATATGGGCTACTTTTTTGCCGCGAAAATAAAACTTGAAGGGGGTGGAATAGGGAGTGAAAGTTTGTATAGGTCTACCAGCTGATTCTCACACCATGAAATTGGTGTGTATATTTATATATATTTGAACACGGAGAATATTTTCGCAATATATATTCCTCGATGACTACACTACACGACGCAGCAATCGATGGGCCGCAGATCCCAGGAACATAAAGACTTAGAAGGCGTCAAAGCAAGTGTCACGGTGACGGAACCGAGGCGTACGTACTATGTCAACTTCACAAGTGGTTCACGTGCGGCGTCTTTTCCAGCGCCAAATTATACGCGAACAAAGTCGCGGGTACTTAATTTATTTTTCAATGATTTTTGACACTTATTTAAACAGTCGCGGGTATATTATATTTTTCAATGATTTTTGACACTTTTAAAAAGTCGCGGGTACTTAATTTTTTCATTGTTATTTTACACTTATTTAAAAAAGTAGCGGGTACTTTATTTTTAAAAAATTATTTTGACATACATTTAAAAAATCGCGGGT
Organism: Medauroidea extradentata; assembly: GCA_003012365.1. NCBI lineage: Eukaryota > Metazoa > Arthropoda > Insecta > Phasmatodea > Phasmatidae > Medauroidea > Medauroidea extradentata. The sequence continues at coordinate 8,391 of PNEQ01081332.1, read as the reverse complement.
ACTTTATTATTTTTCAATATTATTTTACACTTATTTAAAAAGTCGCGGCTACTTTATTTTTTAAAATGAATTTGACACTAATTTAAAAAGTCGCGGGTACTTTATTTTTTAAAAATGATCTTTGACATTTATTAAATGACATCAATGCAAGCGAAGCCGCGAGTATACGCTAATTCAGTAATATAAATGCGTCTAGTCGTTAAGTATTTATTTCCATTCTCTCACATTGACAGTGATACGACATAAAACACGTGCTCACGCCACGGGAGTTCTGAAAGTGTGTGTGTGTGAACTTCTAAAATTTTCACTAACTCCATGCAGTTTCAATACCAATTTTGTTGTCAAGACACGTACCTTCAAGCAGGAAACCACAGCGGCCACTCTATACGCACCATGTACGGTTTACTAACAATTTTTTCAATTTACCATTAACAAATGCAGTTAAGGGCTAGGTGTACCGTAATTTTCATCCCCATTTTTTAGTTTTTCATTTGTACCACATATTTTTTTTCTCATTTTAGACACAAAATGTGAATAAATTTAGATCTTATGAAATTTTTTTATCTCTCATAGTTTTCGCGTAATGGCTTGTTGAAGTCATATTTTGCATGTTTCCGTTTTAAGGGATACACTAAAACCAACTGATATACCAAACTAAAAAAAAAAAATTCACAATGGATAAAGACATTACAGGCTACAAGGTCATGCCCAAAGAAGTAAAGAATAAAAATTAATAGTATTTAAAAAAACATTGAATTTTCGAAATTTTTATTTTCAGTTTCAGCTCTATTTAAAAATACAAATAACTTTTATTCTTTATTTTTATGAGCATGACATTGTAGCCTGCAATGTCTTTATCCACTGTGATTTATATGGCATTTGGTATGTCAGTTGGTTTTAGTGTTTAAGGGGGAGGCTACCTACAAAATTATAATTGTTTTAATGATTTTTATATATGTAGGCCCAGTGGCGGCTCGTGGGTTGTTGCCAGGTGGGGCTGCAGATAGTCGGAACTGTATACTCTTGATGAACGCGCCGTAGACCAATGACCATGAAATATTTGCCGTCTACTAGATGTGTTGCACCCACTCAGTAGTAAGGGGCACCTGCACATCAGCGTGTCAGTGGCTGTAGAGTCAACCAGCGCACAACCCTGTACAGCTCTTGACAACTGCAGCCCTACCTGGCAACAACCCACGAGCCGCCACTGTGTAGGCCCTACCAGATATGACTTTTATAGACATATATTGATACTATTTATTACAGCAATGAAAATTTTCTACCTTTCATAGTTTTTTAAAATTGCAGGTCAAAGCGCAAATTTGCATGAAACGGTTTTATACACGAAAGTAAAACCTACTGACTTACATAAATGAAATAATTCACGTAAAGAACAGTGTCACGCGCTACGCCAAGGCACGAACAAAGAATTAAGTACATTTTGTATTTTTTTTAAAAATTGCTGAAATTAATATAAAAAAATTGCCAACTTCTTGCAATTTTTCAAAAATACGTAATAATTCAATTCAGGTTATTTATACATGACTTGACGTAGCCCGTGACAATGTACTTCACTGTGAATCATTTAATTTCTGTGAGTCAGTTGGTTTTCGATTCTTACATAAAACAGTTGTAAGAAAATTTGGTCTTTGACCTGCCTTTTTACTAAAAATACGAAAGCTAGAAAATTTTCATTTCTGTAAAAACAGTCACGATACATTCCTACAAAACAAACCATATCTCGTACAAATATAAACATTATTAAAATCATGCAAATTTTGTGTGAACTCCCCGTTTAACCGGATTATCTCTCTATCCTACATTAATTCTAAGGGCGGGATTTATTGTCAAATACTTGTTTCGTAAATAAGTAGTAGTTAATGAAGTAACGCTTATTCTTCAAACACTTCACATTTCAGCTATGACTACATTAACCTCTACTTCACGAAGTAATACTTACTTAAACAAGCGCTATTTATACCTATTGTGGCCATAAACTTGTATTTTATTTACAGACGTCATCCAGCTGAATCTAACATTTGGTTACATTTCATCGTCAATTCCACTTCAAAGCATTATTCTTTTATTTTAACGAAATACTTCTCAAATACGTGAATAAGAAATGCTTATTTGATTACTAATAGCACTTATTCTGTCACTTTGATTTCATATTACGCAGTACTTATTTCAAGTAACACTTTATGAACTATCAATTGAAGCGGTTAAATGAAGCACTATGAAATATAAACCACAGGCATGAATATAAGTAGTACTTGTTTCAACTGTTGCTTATATCACTACAATAAATTCCACCCTAAAGCCGGGTACACACTACCCTTAATTATGTACTCAATTACTTACTTAATTTTGTTCATAAATTTCGATTGCGACTATGTACATGAATTATGTAGCAAAACATCTGTGTTGCGTACACACTATCACTGTTTACTAACAACTTTCGGTACATAAAGAAGAAACATATGTTTGTGATGTTGGTTACTATAATTCATAAAATATAACTGTAGAATTACGAAAAACTATTTTATAAACAAACCACACACGTGACTCTCAAATAAGATATATTATTTTGTGTTATTTAGGTTTTGATAACTCAGGCAACCAATTTTAGCAGGAAACAAGAAATTTCTTTCTATTCAAATCACATTGGTAATCCTGCTTGCGTACTTTGCATTCTCCGTGGCTGTAAGTGTGCATTGCGCATGCCCGTGAACATACACTACGATGAAAAATAGGACGGGCTCTATCTGTGAAATAACGTACAGAATTCTGTCTGGACCCAGCGTAGTTACTATACACACTGTCGCAGTGCTAGCTGCACTGAATTTGGTATATAATTCTATACTGAATTATGAATAGTGTGTACTGGGCTTAAGGCCTCGCTCTTAAGTTTTGCAGAGGATTTGTAAATTTTATTTAAACGCAAATTAATATATATATATATATATATATATATATATATATATATCAAATATTCATTATTACAGTTTTAACACTAATATATAGGAACTGGAAAATTTCGCGGATTCGATTACCTGCAGGCTAGAATCTATTGTACTACGCATATTCAAGCCCAGCCTATTCGTTCTTTGTCTGCTGTTCTACTAAGTAGCAGTTAATAAACAAATGATAGTGGCTTGAGTATGCACAGGACCGTGCATTCTTACATGAATGTCATTGAATCAGCGAAATTTTCCGGCCCCTACTAATATATCTTTAAGTTTGCATCTGATTTTTTCTGTTGCAATACACAGAACGGAGTTTTAGATTTTTGCCCCAGAAATATCACATATTTCGTTGTGAATATAAGCCAAAATAAATCAAAATAATGTTTTGCTAGTAAACGGTACATTATTTTCAAAAACGCTCTGGCAAAATTGCGTATCGTATGACTATACACAGTCTCACATTTTTTTTCAAAGCATTTGGTTAAAAAATATTTTAGATATTTGCAATTGTTTGAAAATACATGAAAGACCATGGCCTTAAGGTAGGCAGGCAGGCAGGCAGGCAGGCAGGCAGGCAGGCGTATTCGAACTCACAGAGTAACGAAACAGCATTGGGCGGGTTTATATACAATGGCAGTGGTACAGACAACGGAACACATCCCTACTCTGTTCCACGCTGACCCTACCTGCAGGCGGGAACAACTTGCGTACGGATTTTTATTACTTCATAAAACTCCGACATCTTGCTCAGGTAATGAAAGAAGACTTTTTTGCCATCAATTTCTGCTCTTCCTCCTCATAATCGTATCATCTGGGGCCTTCGTTAGTAGAAGCTACCCAGTAATATCATCGTATATTCTGCTTATAAAGGCAGGCAGGGAACCTTCATTACGTTGAGTTGGAGGAATGGCTCATTATAAGAGATCTACAGCAATATTTCAAGCTTGCTCTTACGATTTCTCTCACAGAAAATGAGATTATTAAAGTTTTTTTTTCATGTACATATTTAAGTTAAAATGTATGTCATGTCCCCACTTCGTAGTTCTAAACTCAAAACATTTTTGAAAGAGAAATGAATTCTAACCATATATTTTAAAAGTTCAGATAGTATACTAGTATTACTGCGCAACTCCTTCTGCGTATTTTTCGATAAAAATAGTGAGTTCACTTATACAAATTTCGAAGTGACAAAACGTGCCATTATTATTATTATTTTTTTTAAATTTAGTGTATACCTTACTTCAAGTGTGAAATTATTTCAACTCATTATTTAATTTCCGTTAACATGTGAAACAAAGTTTTCATCCTTAAAAACCCGTCCCGTTACTTCCCCAAGAATTTTTTTCGCAAATGTATGAATGATAAGTTGCAAATCATTATACGATCAAAGTAATGTTAAAATAACAAAATACTGTTATAGCCTAACAAGTTTTTCTTAGACATAATTTTAATTTTTTGTTTACATGACAAATAATGCTGAACTACAGTGGAATAATCTAGATTTTAACTGTTTTACTGTAATATTTGATACGTTGGCTTTATTTAAAATCACTGTGTTTTAAATACAGAAAGTAGTAAAAAGCAAAGAAAAATTAATTCACCATGCAGCTATGATAAGAACATAATGAAATTCTTGCAAACAGCGCATTTTAAAAATAATAATATCTATAACCTATAAAAACAAGAAAATGTACTCATAATTGCGTAAAAAATACACAAATCCATGTATTCGGTGCTAACCTATGCTATAATATTGTACATAATTATACCTCTAAATCGTACTTCCTGGAAAGGGGACAAAAATATACCAAGATAAGTTGCGCAACTTATACAGAAAGATCATAAATGAATACCCTTAATTTGAATGACTATATTACCAAAACTAAACATCCCACAACCTTGGTTGACCAGTCGAACGATCAGTGAAACGACAAAGTTTCTTTACCACATCTTCATAAATGTTCAATGTGACCACCACGAGCAGCCCGAGCCGTATATACGCGATACGCGAACTCGTTTCACAGCTTTGTCAGCATGTCCGGTGCTTCTGTCTCGTTTTGAGGTCAACAACGGTAGCCGGCAACGGTGGACGAAACACGTGATCTTCCATGTACCACCACAGGAAAACAACCCCACGAGGTAAGATCTGGGCTTCTGGGAGGCCAGTGATGAAGAGGCTTGTCACCAGCTGCTTCGCGACCAATCAGCGTTGCGACAAGGTGTCAACCCGGTACCCTCGAACAGCAAGGTGCCAATGAGGTGGCGAACCATCTTTCCGGAAATTAAGTCCCCCGCCGCCTCTTATAACTGAGGAAACCACTACCGGGTTAACATGTCCAAATAAGGCAAAAAAAAAAAAAGATCGAAAACCGTGCCTTTAAATACAGCGAAAAACATGTTCACTTTGGGTTACATGTCGATTCTCCAGCCTCACATATCCCGTTGAAACAAAAGATATATTGCCCACAGTTCGTTTAAATGATTTTGGTATTATGGACATTCAAATTTGGGGTATTCTTTTCTGTTCATTCTGTATTCTACGCGAAGAAATTTGCGCAACTGCTATTGGATTCTCGTGGATTTTTCTAGCCCATGGAAATGCGATTTTGAGCTATATACGAGTCACTAATCATTAAGGGCCAAAAAATTTCGTGCATTCAATAACCTGCATGTTAGAATGCACTATCCTGTGTACACTCAGGCCCCGACCATTCGTCCACTAGCGGCTATTGACTGGAACAGTAGACAAAGCACGAACAGAAGGGGCTTGTCATATGCAAAGGACAATGAAATCTAGCCAGCGGGTCATTTAATCCGCCAAATTTTCCGGCCCGTAATGATTAGTAGAGACATGCATCATTTGGTAGCAGGCTAAACTTCACTTTCCTATACATAACAGAGCATTGTCAGCGATTCAATTGGCCACGAACTTTTATGTGTTGTCATTTACGTGTGTTACGTCTTTACAGAGATTGGCCTGTCTACCGTGTGAGCATTCTCCGCGGCAAGTCACGACAATATCGGCCAGCGGGAGAAGTCGAACGAGCCTATAGTCACTTGGAGTCTAATCAGCTGTCAGAAAATAACGCGAATTTTGCACGTACCTAGTGATAAGCAATGACTAGAGATTGTGGAAAATCTTAAGTATCTTTCGTGCCACCGGATTCTGCTAAACGGTTCCACGGCCTGCACTTTGTTTGACTGGAGTATTGATGAGTAGTAGTTTAAATACGAATCGCAAATATTCAGTAGCGGGGAACCAGAGTTATCATTGGCCCAGTTAGATTGGGACAAGCCAATAAGGAAAGAAGAACGTCATATATGAACATACTGTAGCCTTGTAAACAGTAAAATTTATTTTATTTTATTTACAACTTAGTTTTTACATGGCGAAATTAAGGCGTGCACATTTTCGTACATTTAACCATGGTTATGACACATTATAAATATTACTTACAAATAAGAAATATAAAAAATAACAAACTTGTGAAAATAACATTTAAAAGCACTACCAAGTCTAAAATTGTTAGTAAAAAATTAATTTAAGGGGTAAATAATTGTACTGCGCGAGAGGTTTACGGATGTTAAAATCATTTTCAAATCAAACGCGAGTATTTTTGTCATTCGTTTACTATAGAGGCCTGGATATTATCATACTAAAAATTATAAAAATTACGTTTTCCATTTTTGTAGATTTTGTGGTTTCAAGCCCTTATTTTTCTAAAAAACAGTTTTTAATTTTTTACTTGAAAGTAAAGCATACTACCGCACTGTGCTACATAAATAAACGTCTGCTGAACACGGCAAAAAATTATCATAAAATTTTGATGAGCAGTTCAGATTTGATTGACGTTTGAGCATTCCAGTCGTCTGCTTGACATCGTACCTTTCCATACCTCTTAACAAATATTGGTTTTATACAAGAGAAAAGTAAATTAATCATTCGTCGGTTTATTGCCAAGAGGGTCAATATCACATTTTGAAACATGTTATATTGGCCCTTACGGCACACTGCTTAATGTGCCAATATCACATTGCAACAAATGTGATATTGGCCCTTTTGGCAATATACAGACGATATTATAATTATATAGACCCTGTGGTTTGATTAATTACAAAACTCAGCGATTAACCACTGCCCGCTTCAATGACTAAAGACGGGAAAAATTCGGTGGTTCACTGACTTGTAGACTAGCCTGCAAGAATATTTGTGAACTGAAGCACACTGCAGATGCTCATTAGCTGCTTGCTGTTAATGTGATATAGGTTTGTATTAGTTACATTTAAATTATTGACTCAGAGACTTCCAGGAGGTGTCAAATAAGTTGAAGGCCAATTGCGAAAGGGAAACAGACTTACAGTTGTTGGACATCTAGCTTGTTCCTAAATGAAAACGCGAACTTTTCAGGTCTGTGGTAGTGACTGCAGAACGCTCAGTTGAAAATGGAACCATTTGACTTGTTAGAGCCACGTATACTATACAACCAGTAGTGTGGAAAAGGCGAGGGACAAATTCTTCAATATTACGCCCCAGGTAAGGTTAATTCTACCACAGGTTAGAAAGATATTTGTTTAAAAAGTTTGGCACAGGGAAAATTTCCGCCGCTTGAGCGCTGGTATAGGTAAGAGGCGCAAACTGACAAATCACACAGCTTTCGTGAATTTAAGGTTACATAAAGCTGATAATTTGAAAGCCAAAATTGGTTTGCTTTTTATTTTAAAATTAAAATTAATTACTTCTCTTTACCACGTATAGTTAAAATTAATTTAGTTTTCTTTTGGCAGTCATTTGTTTCGCAATGGAGTATGTCCAAGCAAATAAATCCAGGCATGCACTCCCATTGCAAAGTTCTTTCAAAGATCATAATTATAATACAGTTTAGTATGTTAATAGGTTCTCTAGCGATTGCAGCGTAACTAGCGGCAGAATTTTCCCTGTTCCAGACTCTCCAAAAAGAAAACACGTGAGATTTTTAAATGTTTGTTGCAATGGGAATTTACAATTGGAATTTATTGGTTTGTGGACTTACGCCATTGCTCGTGTTTTGTTGACCAAACATGTATTGAAGGACAATGTGACAAAATACGAAACAACATACAGAAAACATAAGAAAAACAATCCGAGAGGAACTTCGTCAATTTATATATATTTCAACAAGAATTCTAAAGATTCAATTCAGTCAAGAGTTTGATAACGCCCAAACACAAAAGACAAGCCCAAAAGAAAAACCAGATTCCCAATATGAGAAAATATGAAAAAAAAAAAAAAAAAAAAAAAAAAAAAAAAAAAAAAAAAAAAAAAAAAAAAAAAAAAAAAAAAAAAAAAAAAAAAAAAAAAAAAAAAAAAAAAAAAAAAAAAAAAAAAAAAAAAAAAAAAAAAAAAAAAAAAAAAAAAAAAAAAAAAAAAAAAAAAAAAAAAAAAAAA